>JASDQU010372715.1:0-11829 GCA_032191745.1 Picea mariana
TGCAGATTCATTGACAAAGTCTGTGAGCACAGAAAAGTTCTCTTGGTGTAGAGTAACAATGGGCATTGCTGCCCTGGATTGTTGACTATATAATCCCCTGGACCCCTAGATGCAAAGAAAACAACAAGTGGGAGAATGTTGGGTATGTGTTATATTCTTTGCATGTGTGTGTGTGGGTGCGTCAGATACGACAACTGTGTCTGACGGTCCGTACAAAATAGGGATCTGCCGTTGTGCCGGGCGCTTCCTAGGGGGGTCCCAGGGGGGGGCAGGTATGCCCCCCCCTGGTTACACGCAGCGTTCGGCACCGGGCGGTAGCCCGGGGCAGCGCCCCGAGTACGCACAGCGTTCGGGGCAACGCCCCGAAAATTTTTTTTTTTGGGCGGTTTTTGCTATTTTTAGCGGATTTTGCTATTTTGAGCTGATTTGTAAATTAATCCCGGATTAAGGGATTAGGGTTTTGGTATCTACGGAATACCTAAAAACATTGTATATATTGTATGGTGAATGGTGAAATTCGATATAATGAAAAAGAAAGGTTTTCCCGGTTGAGGGTTTCCGGTAAAGATCTCTGTGTATTCTGTGTATGAGCCATTGATTAATTTCTGTATTGCTTAAGAATATATATGCATTGCTTTACTTCGCAGGTTTAAAACTTACAGTCCCAAGACTGCTCCATAAATTTTTGCTCGACAAAGAGTCGATAACATTGTTGAGTACTGACCTTGACTAAGACCACCACTGTCGAATAGTAACTTGGAAGAGAAAGATGAGAAGTGGGAAGAATTCCTGGAAGCAAAGTGCAAGGATACAAAAGAAGCCTGGGACTACTTTTTGATCCAATAAATATGCCCATCACTGTCGACTCCGAGTAAGTCGGGGAGGCAATAGGGGGTCGGTTAATATATGAGATGTCGTAAGAAAAATAAGAGCATACTAGAGTTCGTTTGACTGAAGCATAAATGTTTTCCAGAGGAAAACAAATGTCTCACATCCAAAAATTGGAGCGAGACAAGAAGCAAAAGAAAAAGAGGAGATCTGTAACATGTGGAACAAGTAGAATTTGAATAGAAAAATAATCAGGGAGGATCAGCCTAATAGAGCATGTGAGCAGTAAGAGTTTGACAAGAATCGACTAGATTCGACAATAACAGTAGCCGCGACGACCCCTGAAAGAAGTAATGAAGTACAATTGATAGGGTCTAGCACAGGTTCCCATCAACTTGAAGACCAACCCGAGAGCATGGATTATGAAGAATCAAGACCTACAATACGAACTCCTCATGTTCAAGTAACTAGCCCTCAAATCAAATAATCCCTCCAGCAGAGGCTTTAGATCAATGAACAGTCTGCAAGGCTATGGTATAGAACCAAAGAGCACAGGAATATACGCGATATGCTCATAGTCGAACCATAAATAAATAAATTCGATAACTTGCTCATCCACATCAAGGATCTCATGGACCCGATCCCCCTCCCAGATCTCATATCAAAGGAACACAATAATTTAGTAGATTATAGCCACAAACCGACATGTTCGTTAGAACAACGTATCATCGAGTATAAAGATCAAAGTTGTCAAATTGAAGAAATAAATCCCAAAGCAAAGAAGAAACAATTACTTCTCGAATACTATTTCCCAGAAGACCAATCGCCAAACGAGTCTGCACAACAACAACCGACTAAAAGTATGACAGCCTAGTCAAAACTCTTGATCAATCAAACATCACAAAAGTCTATTGTTCTTAAAAATAAAACAACAATGGGACTCAATCAGATTCCCATTTATGAGGGAGATGAGGATCCAAAAAGACATTGGTTCGTATGTGAAAAATTTTGGGATACAACAAACATTACAGATAAGGATAAACAAATGGCACAATTTGGTGCAACTCATTGACGTCGTGCTTTTACATGGTTTATGAATAATACATAGAATCAAAATTAGTCGAAAATAGACATAAAGAACAACTTCTTGTCACTCTTCAAAGTCTTCAAAGTCCAAGATGTTGCGCATTTGGTTACACAGAAACTTAAAGAGATAAAGCAAAGACCGGGAGATTCAGTTCAGGAATATGAAAAAAGATTTAAAGACCTCCTTAGCCAAATCCCATCGATCATTGATCAAGACCTACTATTACAATGTCATATAGTTGGATTACTCCAGGAAATTCGAATGCCATTGCACCTCTACGAGATAAACACATGCGAAGACGCACTGCAAAAAGCATAATGCAGACTCCATATTTCTTGTGCCATCGTCTTTTCTTTAAATCTCTTGTGTGTGTGTATGTCTGGAGATGTCTCTTTCTTGAATTCCTCTATCCACTGCCAACATGCTCATCATCAATGCTCAATATTTTACTGCTCTACTCTAGTATTCATCAAAACTTGTTTCTTTGCTACAAAAATTTTCTCAATGTTTCAATGGAATGCTCAATGTTTGTATGCTCATTCGAACCTCTGCTTTGTTGTTGGTTACGTTTTTGTGTTTGCTACCAATCTTGGGCAATGTATGGAGTCTGCATTTGATATGGATGGGAACTTGACTATGACTTGACTTCAATGACTCAATAGAAAAATACCTTAAATGTTGTCGACTTGGTATTGATGTCGGTAAGGAACCGATCTCATCAGCAAGGGACCAATTTATATTACAATGATTGAGAGGTTCGTCTGCCTTTAAAGACTTACGTTTAACCCTATCACTTCTTTAAACTCCAATTCTAAGTCAACTTTTACATTAAATCTTGACTCAATTAGGTTAATGGACAACATTTTGTTTTTACCTTTTTCCAGTTCAAAGACTAACTCTTACTCAAACTCAATTATAGACTTGACTATTATCCTTCATGCAGTTCCTTATTCATAAGACTCTCTTTCCATTGGTGGCATTATTGTGCCCATTATATCCATGATTTGGCCATTGAATTTACCATACCTAAATGTACTTAGTATACCTTTACTTAAAGATCCATAATGTGTTTTATAACATTGTTTGACACCCACAAAGCATTATATGTATTTACACACAATATTATGTTTTTTTTTTTACAAATACCTCAAAATTGCATTAAAAAAATTAAGTATATAGTGGATAGAGTGATCCCATAATCCACCCATTTGTTGGGATTGTAGGCATTTTCGTTGTCAACCTTCCACCAATAGTACTAGTGCTTGAAACACCTTCAATTCACTTTATATAATTGTATCATCATGCATTCTTGGCAAGGGCATAAGCATTACTGCCAACATCACCATCCTTTAGTTCAGAGACATGACACAAAGTCAAAAATCAAATACTATATGTGGCCAGTCATTCTCCAGAAGATAGGTCATGAAATCATTGTAGCTCTTGCTAGATGAGCAATTTTATCGACCACAACGTATTTATACTTTTCCTCATTCTTAAAAATAATATAGTGATGCACTTTCTTCCACTCCAACTCCAGGTTGGTCGATTATTTGCTCAAATTGCTTGAAAGTGCATTCTGGCTTGTCTTTTGTGCGACCTGCCACAACCTTCATAGGGACCATTCGTTCTCCAAATATATCCTCTCACTCTTTGTATTAGGTCGACTAGTATCCATTAGCGAGGAAGCACAATTTGAATTCGACCGACCATATATTACACCGACTTCTTTCAATCTATTACACCGAAAAATGTAGTTTATTACACCGACTTCTTTCAATCTATTACACCGACTTCTCTTTGCCCCATGCAAAATCCAGCAATACCAGGTCCAATGTCTGACAACTTAACTTTCTAGAATCTTCGATGCCCAACATCTTTATTTGTCATCTCTCGATTGTTCTTAGAATCTTCTAGAATCTTCAATGCCCGACATTCTAGAATCTTCATGTATGTTCATGTTCGACCAGATAGAACAACCGAGAACGTCAATGTCCACTACTGTGCATGAGAGTTCGACTATGCGTGAGAATTCAACCAGATGAATATTAGTCACGAAGAGGGAGATAAATAAGAGAATGTTGATGTCGGTGAGCAATACATGTCGACTAGAGGGCTCGAAGTCTCAAAACCAAAGTCTTATATCATGTAGGAGGAAGACAATATTTCTCATATGTATGGTACTTTGCAAACTCCTAGTCGACTTGGTCGACCTGTTCGATTGTACTAATTGACTTCAACTACATAATAAGTTTACATGATTGACCTACTTATGGAGGTACTCAGTGACAATGGAGAATAGATCGTGTGTTATTCTCGTCGAGGGTAGTTGACAACAATGAAGTATGGGTAGGGGCCAGTCGACATCAACTGAGAATCAAGAAATTCTCATGAAGTTTTGTGCTATAATGTGTTACACGAAGGATATTGTAAGTCATTTTTTGTTCGAGAGGTTGAGTTCAGTTTAGTCTAGTTAGTCAAAGTTGAAAAAGAAAAAGAAAAATGTATATGTTGTTGTTGAGTGAATGGATTATACATTACTCGATTGATTCAAGTGCGCAATTGAGTTAATTGAGTCATACGAAGGGAGGGGTTTAAATGTGTGTCTTTAAAGGTAAGTGATCCCCTTCACCTATGTAATGTAAGTCGGTGTCTATCCCATGAGATCATCTCCTTGTCGATGTCAGTTGATTCCTAGTCGACCACATGTTATTGAGTTCGTAAAATCCCTGCATGCAATTTTTTTTGTATTTTATTAACAGTAGAGTCTTGTTTAGTCCTTTGAATTCATGCACGTGCAGTAGAGTCAGTTAGTCATCCTTCATGTAATGAAAAATGCAAACTCTATACATTACCAGAAACTTGGAATCATAAAGAAGCAAATTCATGATAGAGAGCAATAGTTCAACTGAACAGTACATTGGAGAACTTGATTTAAAGATTGAGCACTAATTGAGAATTTTGTTGTAGTTGATTTGATCATTTGCAAAGAGCATTGACGATGAGCAGTGATCAAGAAAATTTTGCAGCTATTGAAGGCATTCAAGAAAGAGACGTCTGATGACATACACACACATCAGAGCTTAAACGACAAGAAAATGACACAAGAAATATTAATTGATTGAGCCCCTTGGTAGAAGAGTTGCAAAATAGTTCCTCGGGTTGTGACAAAGAAAGTAGAAGAATGGTAGCATTGGTTGATGTCGCAGACCCTCATCGATTCCATAAAATTAACTCCCAAGTGAGGCAAATCATTGGAGTATCCCTAGAGAGTGCCTCGACGACTCTTGGGAGGAATACAAACTTGCAAGTGTGTATGGCAGTCAGTGGCACCCTACAAGAAATAGACAGAGTTGATCATATGGAGATCGAGGATTTAGGACATGTGATATGTAGTCATTCAAAGCCATTGGAAACTAGTCACAGTAAACCTTGTATATGTGTATCTTCCTATATAGTTGGAGATTGTTGCAGTTGATTTACCTATGTAGACCAGTATACATGGTCGATGCATAGTAAGGATACTTCTGCAAGAGTAGAGATCCAGGACATTGTCGCACACTTGCTCAGGACGAGCAAGGAATTGAGTTTGGGGGAGATGTTGAGGGGGGCCTCTTAGGCCTCATAAATTTCATTGTACCTATGAATGTGATATAACCTAAAGTGGATAAATATATGTGTATAATGGACAAATAGGTGTAAATGGACGAWTAGTTGGAGAGGGTGCAACYGCTCAAACCAWCMATATCATTGTATAAATACCTATCAAAGCATGAATAAAGATGGTAGAAGATTCCCCCTGATATATCTATCTTGATGGTCTTGTGTGTGCATGTCACGATGTAGTCTCTTGCTTGAATGTTGCTTGGAAGTATCCTTCCAACACCTCCTTAAGTTTTTCAAAAGATTTGGTTGCTTCTTGAGTACAAGAAAATGCCTATTTTTTAATAATGTTGTTAGAGGTGTTGTTATTTGACCATGATTCTTGACAAACTTGCAGTAATAACTTGTCAATCCTAAGAATCCTTTAAGATTCTTCAAGGTTTTCATAATTGGCCATTCCATCATAGCTTTAATTTTTCTAGGGTCCACTTTAACACCTTCATGAGATACAATATGACCCATATATTCCACTTCTTGAACCCCAAAGGAACACTTGGAAGGATTTGCATATAGTTGTTTCTCTTCTAATAGTATTAACACCATGTCAGCATGTTGTACATGTTCTTCCCACGATTTTTTGCAGATTAGTATATCATCAAAAATTACTAATACAATTNAGTTAGGGTTTGAAAATAGAATTCATCAAGCTTTGAAATATTGAAGGTGCATTCATAAGGACAAATGGCATCACCAAAAACTCACAATCACTTGCATGTGTTGTAAAGGTTGTTTTAGGAATGTCTTCTAACCTCATTATGATTTGGATATTCATAGCAGAGATCCAACTTAGTAAAAAAAATTGCTCCTTACAATTCATCTAATAATTCATCAATGACGGGAATAGGAAACTTATCATTGATGGTCATTTTGTTGAGCTTTCTATAATCTAGACACATACACCATGAACCATCCTTTTTGTAACCATCACCATTGTTGAAGAGAACACACTTTGGTTAGGTTGAATGATGCTAGCCTCTAACATTTCTTGAATCATGTGTTCAATCTCACTCTTTTGTGCATATGCATACCTGTAAGGCCTAATGTTAGGTGGTACACTTCCTAATTGTGAATGAATAGCATGGTCATGGTCTCATGCAGGTGAAAGACCCTTAGGAATCTCTTCAAAAACCTTGGAATGATTATCAATAACTTTTTGGAGATCCGATGGAATAGAAGGTCTATATGTTTGAACATCTAGGGAGCAAAATTGTGCAAATACACCATGGGGTGCCTTTTTGAGTAATTTTGTCATGCTTTTAGAAATTATCACTTTAGAGGGCTTCCCTTGGATACCACTAATTTCAATTTCCTTGCCTTCTGAGGAAAATCTCATGAATAGTTGTTGAAAATTAAGAGCCACTAGTCTGAATGATTGTAACCATTGGACCCTCAATACAACATCAACACCACCCATTTGGATTGCACTCATGGGACTATACAATAAATACTCCCCCATATTGAGCTTAATACTATGGCACTCCCCTAAACAATTTATGGTACCTCCATCTGCAATCATTACTTCAAGCTCTGGTGTTGGAAATACAAAGCAATTGAGAAGTTTCGTTAATTTGGAATCAATGAAGTTATGGGTACTACTAGAATCAATCAACACTATTACCTTTTTCTTTTTTATATATCCTTCTATATTGGTGGTTTGTGGAGTACTAATTCCAGCCAATGCATGACAATACATGGTTGGAGTAGTCACTTCTAGTTCTATATCTTGCAATGGTTCCAATTCTCGATCTTCTTCTTCTTCCCAATCTGTGTAGAATAATTTCTTCTCACCACATGTATACCCCTTACTGTACTTTCTATCACAATTGAAACACAATCCCTTTTCTCTTCTTTCATCCATTTGTTGAGGTGTCAACCTTGTAGGTTGAGGTTAGGAGAGAGAGCATGGTTCTCTCTATAGTTTTTTGAGATCATTGTTCTAGTTGCCATATTTTTACTTTCAACATTCCTTGGCATACTGAAAGCATGATCTATGGATTTATGTTCAAAGAGACACACCTTAGGTTGAATGTTCTCCTTTAAAGTTTTTGTTAGCACATCAATTTTTCAAAACTTTAAATGGTTTGTGGTTTCTACCGAAGTTTTTATCCTTGCCTATCCCTCCCCCTTTTTGTAGACCTGATCATATGTTTTTCCTGTTGGTTTGTAGTTTTTCTTTTGTTTGCCTTCATCCTTTGGATCGACCCATTTTCCTCGTCCGATTTCCTAAGAGATATCAGCCCTAAGCCTTCTTGTTTTCCCTAAATTCGACCATTTATATCTTCACCCCTGTCGTTGATCCTTTGTTTTCCAAGTCCTCAGTCAGTTATCCAAATAGTTGCTCATAGGCCACAGTCATGAACACCGAGCGCAACACTTGAAGTAGTTTGATGTGGACTCAAATCAAGCGAGTGAGCAAAGATCATTTTTAAATGGCGGAGATCCTTCGAGCAGATCATATCGACAGCCATCGGGTAATCGGGATCATACAGTTGCACCAAGTTTGGCATCAAGGAGAGGTTCGAAATTGTGAAATGATCGGAGTCATTAATTTCGGAAGGACACATGGCGCAAGGTTAGCATTTCGAGATTTCGTGAGATGGAGCAGTCAAAAGTAAAGTCTTTGGAACTCGCAAAATGTGAAATCGTGAAAAGATCGCAATCGTTGATCAAAGGAGGGATCTGGACCATTGGATCATCTTTTCGCGATTTCGCGAGTCGGGAAAGTAGGAGGGTAGAGTCTTGAAGATTCGCGACATGCAAAATCCTGAAGCCCCTGGGAATTAGGCACATGGTTGCAGCCCAGGGTCAGATGAAGAGGAGCTGCGCAAAAGATCAAAGCGCCCGAGTTGGTCACAAAGGAAGATCTACGTGACTTTGAGGTGTTAGAATTGACTCGAAGGATCTGTGAGCTCACCTAGAACATTCATGGGTGTCAGGCCTTGCCCTAATCCCAATGAAAGTAGTTAATGAAAATAGGGAGGTGGTTGAAACCTCATTTCACCACTTAAATGGAAAGCATTGAAAGTTGGTCTTGGAGGGTAGAAAGTCAGCCGAAAGTTCCCCTGCCATGGATTTTCTAGGGAAGCCCATACCGATCTGATCTTGTGTCTGACAGAAGAATGCAAGCGCATTCTGATAGAAGAAGATGCAGACGCGAAGCTTTGATTATAGTAGCCAGGTCACACTCTTGGTGGTAGTAGTTCTCTGAGTATAAATACTCAGTTTTGATATTTTGTTATGGTCGATGGTAGAGCTAGGATCCCGTATTGTAAAGTTTTAGTAAAGCCTCTGGCTTCTGGTTATGTATCTGTATTTGAGACTTCTTGTTTAATCTAAATCAACTTTTCTTACTCCATCTTATTATGCGTCTGATAATGAATGTTCATGATTGAAGGATTCACATAGATTATTTGTGACTGTGTTGTAATGGATGTTTGATTGCAGTGTTGTCATAATGTTTTCAGTTTCCTGAAGCTCTGAATCCAAGAAGATCTTGTTTTCTGAGTTTTTCCTCCTTAGGCTACTAGAATACCTGACGTTCAAAGTAGAATACCTGACGTTCAGAGCAGACCTTTACATTTTCTTCTCAATTTCTTCCTCCTACTCACCCTTACTACAACTTACTGACTGAAGTTAGATCAAGACCTCACCTATCTGTGCATACTACCCCGATTTTCTGAGTTATACCATCCCGAGTCTGCATCCATTAGACTGCCTTTATATTTATTTTTCGTGACATAAAACTATGATGGGTATTAGGATTACCTCTGTCGCAATGCAAGGGTGACTTCTGGTGCTAACATCTCTAGTGTCGTTGTCGGGGACGAAATTGAATATTTTCCCTGGGATTGAATGACAAAGCTTACTAGTTATGAAGGTGCATCAGAACTTAGTACATCAAAGATTGCAACTGTGCACCTCGCGACTCCACTGATGTGAATCCATTGTTTCATCCGTAGCTTCCATAGGCAGACATACGAGGTCTACTCCACAACTGCCTCTAGCGACTCCTCAAGCCGACCCAGAGAAAATTCTCAGAAGAAGAAAGACCCTTCAAGAAGGCACTTCAGCCGCTGAACCAGGTATTTCTGATCATTTTTATCATCCTCCTATAGCAACTCCAATAGTTACTTCTCATTTTCTTGTTACACCTGTTAGGCTATGAAAAAGGTATAAATATCTTCCTTTTTCCCACATTTCATGATATCATCTTGATTGACTTTTCGGTTATTTAGGAGTAAATAGAATAGGAAATAAATAGTATACTATTTTGTGTTATTGATAAAGTTAGATTACATAGATCCTAAATATGATTGGAATTGTCTGGTTTTATTACAGGATTAGTTAAACATTGTCAAACCCAAGAGAGCAAAGGAAATCTTGAAGATGCGCAAGCTATTGGAGGTTGAGGATTGCATGGCGCAAGGCAGTTTTGAAGATGATTGAGTTTCTTGTATTGTAACTTTATAATAGTAAAGCAATCCTGAGGATCTCTCGATCCTCAGGATAGCTTAATTTACCTAGACTATTGTAATATATAAAGGGTAAAATAGACCTTGAAGAGTGGAAGAATTGCATCCAAGAACTCAGAACTTAGAATTGCTCTGCGTTAACATTTTTTGTAAAATGTTGTACCAGCTATGAAATTAATAAAATCTTTGAGCGATTTTACCATTTCTATATACTGAATTTCAAATAGCAGTGCTTCTAAGGACCAAGGGCCCAGACTGAAGGAGTTATTGTTCGACCTGTAATTGTATCAGTTCAATTTTTGTTTTGTGATTTGATTCTCTTTTACAATAGTTAAATGAATGCATAAGTGTGTGATGATTCCATGTCAATTGCGAAAGATAGATGTTCCTGAAGCATTAGATGATTGTTGTTCCAATTTCCATTAGTGAGATTTGATGTGTGACAATTCTTCATAAGTTCACACTTGGTGTTCCTTTCACTTAGTTTACAATTGTTGTTCCTTTCACTTAGTTTACAGTTGTTGTTCCTTTCCATTAAAAGATAGTTGTTATTGCTTTCGATAGAATTACGATTGTTGTCTCTTTTCAATTAGATTACAGTTTCTGTTTCTTTCCATAGATAGAGTAATTTGTCTTTTCCTTTCCAGCAATTTGATTCATAACAATAGCTAATTTCGCAAGTCTGTACTTAGATTCAATTACTACTTTTACAATGAATTCAATAGGTTAATTAGTTATTTTCCATTACACAACCTTAGATTTCAATTCCTAGAATCTTTAATGAATGTTTGAGGAGCTTGATTGTTGATAAACTCAGATCTGTTTTAACTACACGATTTTAGCCTCTATAAGCTATCTGCATAGACTTTGTTGATGTTCTTTGAGATAAAAGATGAATCCTCGGGTTGATAAATTAATGTTAAACTAAGGTTGTTTTAGACATCTTTAGAGACCAACAACACCCTCTGTTGGAGTTTCTAGAAGTTTAAATTTTGGGAGTTTTCCTGTTGATTTCCCCTCTCTGAGATTCACTAGTCATCCTCCTGTTAAAGTTGTTGTGTTTACGGAGAGGGAAAACTCTACTCCCTCAAGTCCTTTGTTGTTTTCTTTTGTCCCCAGAAACACACCTCCAATCTCCCCTGCTCGAACTCCTTCCCCACCTAGTTCTCCTCCAGTTCACATCCCAATGGTGGGTGCTAATCTCCCTAGAAATAGAATGGATGACATAGTAGCTACCAGATATTCCCCTCTCATTCTACCTGAGCCTCTTAATTCCCTACCAGCAGGTGGCTACCTTAACCAACTGCCTAAGTTTACAGGAGAAGGAGATATAACTGCAGAAGAGCACCTTGCAACTTTCTATAGTTATGTTGATAACTATGTCATAGTAGACGAAGATGTATGGATGAGTATTTTTGTCCATAGCCTTGATGGAGAAGCCAGAAAGTGGTTCAGGTCACTGACCCCTGGATCCATTGATGGGATTGAGGCTTTAGATGATGTCTTCTTGAGACAATGGGGGGATAAAAAGGACTTCATGTATTATATTACAGAGTTCAGGTCCCTAAAGAGAAAAGAGAGAGAGTTTGTCTCTGACTTTTCCAAAAGATTCAACAAAATGTACAATAAGATCTCTGCTGAGATAAAGCCTATAGAAGTTTTTGCCAAGATTACCTATGCTAGTGCTTTTGACCCTGACTTATGCCTCCTTTTAAGAGAGAGAAGAGCTACCTCCTTGGCTCATATGCAAGATGTAGCCCTGGAAGTAGAATCTAACATATT
>JASDQU010372715.1:15661-32994 GCA_032191745.1 Picea mariana
TCCAAGGGACGAATCCTTTCATGGATTGTCACCATATGTTCTATATATATGGAACACTCTTCATTGTAATAAGATATTCATATACAATATCATCTCATATGAAAAATCAACAATTCATGCATTGTGCAATTACTTCGTTTCATTGAAATTTGCATTGGCATTCGTGTAATGTTTAAGCAAACCAATTTTCTTTTCTTCGGTTGTATTGCTCGATCAAACCATGAAATGAAATATTTTTGGGGTGTATCATATATGCCAAGGAAAATTAGTAGTTTCTTATTATTTTTCTTTTTCAGGGGTAGGTTAAATTGGTCAAGGACTATTTCATAAACTATATGTATCAAATAAAATCAAATTTAAACACAAACAAAAATAAGGTATTCTATTTTGATATTGTATTTATCATTTTATGTTTTCGGTTGCACAATTATATAGACATAGCCTTAGCATCATTTGAATGACATAAATTGGAACATGGCAGATACAATAGATGTTGAAAACTATGAAAACAATGAGCAGTGCATTGTCCATGAAAATATTGACCATGCTTTGCATAGAAATAGCCTTTTTAAATTGGATGCATTTGATAAAGTGTCCTCGGACACATAGGTTTTATTGATGAAGGGAAAATATTACAACAATAATATGTGAGGGCTAAAGGTAAAAAATCCACCTCACGTAGAATAGAAAATCGGTATGAGTATCCCAAAATCAATCACTAGAAATACCATTATCTAGAACTAACTAAAACTAACTTGGACACCTCATGTAATCACATGAGTGTGTAGATGTCCTTTTACATTAATGTTTTAATCACTAAAACACGTATTCACTAAATCCTAAGCTAACTATTTTGGCTCATAATTTCTTAAATTCCCCCTTTGATCCAAATTTTCTTTGGAGAGAATACCAAGCTCAAATTTGAACTTAGTGAATTTAATTCTTCTAAGAGATTTAGTGAAAATGTTAGTCGTTTGATCCTCTGTTGGACAGTAAGTTGGCTTGATGATTTCCTTGATGACAAGAGTTCGGAGGTAACTATACTTTGTATCAACATGTTTTGTCTTCAAGTGAAAAACTGGATTTTTTGCTAACTTTATCGTTGATTGAATGTCGATGAACAAGGGATTAACTTCATTGTGAACGACTCTGATATCCTAAAAAATTCTTTGCAACCATACTATTTCACAAGCTGCTTCCCAATATGAGATATATTCAGCTTCCATTGTGGAATTTGCAACTCTGGCTTGTTTCTTAGAACTCTATGAGACAACAACTAATCCCATGCTCATCAAATATCCTGAAGTAGATGCCATTTCATCAACATCTATAGCGAAATCAACATCTAAGTAGCCAACGACTCTAAAAATTGTATTCCTTTTATACTCAAGTCCAAAATATTTTGTTCCTTGCAGACATCAAAGTACCTTTTTCACTGCATTCCAATGAATTTCTCTTGGTTCCTGCATATACCTAAAAAGGACGCTAACTGCAAAAGATAAGTTTGGACGAGTATTTTTCAAATATATAAAATTTCCAATTAACTGACAATACCTATTACTGTTGACAAGTCCCCGCCCCCCTTCAAACTTAGAGAGTTATAAGTTTTTCCCCATGGGGGTGATGGTTGGTTTGTAATCCTCCATTCCAAACTTCTTCAATAATTTAGAAACATACTTAGTTTGGGAAATAAATATGCTTCTTTCTCATTGCATTACTTCAACTCCAAGATAGTAGTGAAGTAATCCCAATTCTTTCATTTCAAAACCTGTTAGAAGTTCTTTCTTTACTTCAGAAATATGATCATTTTTATTACTTGTTATGAGAAAATCATCAACATACATTACCAAAATGATCAAATTGTTGCCTTGAATTCAAACATACAAAGTGTCATCTGACTCACTTCGGAGAAAACTAGCTTTTTGTAGATAGGCATCCATTTTAGCGTACCAAGATCTAGGTGCTTGCTTTAACCCATACAATTCCTTAACCAATTTACAAACTTTATTTTCTTGTCCTGAAACTTCAAAACCAGGGGGTTGAGTCGTATATACATCCTCCTATAGATCATCAATCAGAAAGGCACGTTTTACATCCATTTGGTGCACTTTCCATCCATTTTGTGCAGCCAAAGCTAGCATGGCCATGATAGTATTGCACTTAGTTGTTGGAGCAAAGGTTTCTTCATAATCAATCCCTTCTTTCTGAGCAAACCCCTTTGCGACCAATCTAGCTTTGTACTTATCAATTTCACCATTTGCCTTATATTTTATTATTTAAACCCACTTACAACCAATGGGTTTTACATCCTTTGGACACTCAACAATTTTCCAAGTTTGTTTTTTAATCATTGCATCATATTCACATTGCATTTCCTTACTCTATTCATCATATTCTATTTCCTTTACAAAAGTGGATGGATCAATAGTAGTAAGAGCATAGTTAAGAGAACTCAAATTATGTTGACTCCTTATACCTGAGACCTAACTTCCTTAAGTACTTGAGTTGCCCACTTTGGAGTCTTGTGTGGAACTTGAGATGGCGATAAGGTACCATCCAAAGAACTATATCAATGTTAACTTGAGTTGAATCTTCTAAGTTAACTTGTGAAGAATTTTATAATTCTTCACCTTCCACCTATTCATTTGGTGTCTAAGACATTTCAAATCATTGATCATCCTTTGATTTATTTATGTGTCGCAACCTTTGTTGTTCCTTAGTCACTTTTTTCTCTAATTGACTAAGCAGTTTCTCAATTTCTTCTGCACTTAAACTTTTTGTTTCATCAAAAACAACGTCCCTACTAAAAACAAATTTTCTACATGATAAAAGTCAATAGCCCTTTTTCTGTTCAGAATACCCGACTAGAATGCATTTCATACTCTTGGAATCTAACTTTGGTTGTTTTTCTTTTGGAATAAGTGCATAAAAAACTAATCCAAAAACTTTAAGATGCTTAATCATGAGCTTGAATCCATACCATGCTTCATAAGGAGTAATTCCATCTAAAGATGAAGAGGGGGACCAATTTCTCAAGTAGATTGTTGTATGTATAACCTCATCCCAATAACTTGAACTTAACCCTTTGAAAAACAACATTGCTCTAGCAATGCGCAATAATGTTTTATTCATTCATTCAATTGCTCCATTTTGTTGTGAATTAAAGGAGATAATCAATTTCCTCCTAATTCCTTTTTCATGGAAATAAGCATAGAATTCACTTGAAGTGAATTCTCCTCCATTATCTGTACGAAAAGTAGTGATTTTCTCCCCAATTGTAGTTTCAACAAAATTCTGAAAAGACTGAAATTGTCTGAATGCCTCTAACTTTTCCTTTAAAAAATACACCCAAACCATCCCACTGAAGTCATCAATAAATAATAATAAAAAAAAACTTCATTCCCCCAAGTGAAGTCTCCAAAGGTCCACAAATATCACCATGAACAAGTTGTAACCTCCTAGTGGCTCTCCAAGTACTTGTAGGAAATGATAACCTTCTATGTTTTCCATAAATGCAATATTGACATCTTGCATTTTCCTTCTAAAATGTGGGGAGACCCTTTACCATTCCTTGTTGTTGAAGTTGAATAAGACTATCAACATTCAAGTGTCCAAAACGAACATGCCATAATTGAATGGGTGTAATATTGGTCTCAACTAATCCTACAAAATCCTGCTTTCTTGGAATGACTGCATCTTTCATTCTAAGAAGTTTTCCATCCTCATAACTTGTCATCACTAATTTATAATTATCCTTGATTGACTTGATTTTAATAACTCCATCTTAAATTACTATTATATGCCCTAACCGATGAATCAAAATCAAAGACAACAACGTCTTCTTAAAAGAGGTAACATACCAAACATTTGAGATTATGCTTTCCCGAATTCTTGGTAAAAACACCTTTATTGAACCTTTTCCCTATGGTATGTGATTGCCCAAAAGAAATCTTTCTTGCAATTCATATGTTAAGTTGCACATGTATCCATGATCCGGGAATCCTCAAAATCATTTCTGAAAGAGTAAGTTGTTTCAACTTTGATTATTGTTTATGTTTTTTGGGGTGTTGTAAAAACATATTAATAATTCTCATTTTCTTATGTATTTGCATATTGCACCGAAGAAGAATCTTTATGTTTAGCCAACTTCGCATAAGGAATGCGACAATCAGAGGCATAATGTCCAATCTTATTACAACGAAAACAAGTTACTCTTTTCTTGCCTCTTCTTCTTCCATTTGATCGTGATTGGTGTTGTTCTTATTCTTTGGAATATTTCTTAGTCCAAGACATATTGCCTCTGCCTCTGCCTTTGCCTCATCCTCTTCCTTTGCCTTGACCACGACTTCTATTTGAATACCGAGATGTATTATATTGATGTTCATTTGCTTTATGCTCATTTACCTTGGTAGAATAAACACCTTTTTTCAGTAGTGCTATTGTTTGTGCTTGCAACCAAAACATCCTCTCCCGATTGTTGTTTCTTACCAAAAATTTTATCACGAATAGCTAGTAGCTCACTAAGTTTATCAAAATTTATACTATCCAACTTATATGTAATCTGCAATGTTTCCAAGAAATGCTTGTATAATTCTGGAAAACCCGAGATCAAAATTGTAACCATCAAGCTATCTTCAATTTTAGCAAAACCTACCTTTGAAATTTTAGCTATCTTCCTCTTCCATTTGATTGTGATTGGTGTTGTTCTTATTCTTTGGAATCTTTCTTAGTCCAAGACATATTACCTCTGCCTCTACCTTTGCCTCGTCCTCTTCCTTTGCCTTGACCACGACCTCAATTTGAATACTGAGATGTATTATATTGATGTTCATTTGCTTTATGCTCATTTACCTTGGTAGAATAAACACCTTTTTTTAGTAGTGCTCTTGCTTGTGCTTGCAACCAAAACATCCTCTCCCAATTGGTGTTTCTTACCAAAAGTTTTATCATGAATAGCTAGTAGCTCACTAAGTTTATCAAAATTTATATTATCCAACTTATAATTCTGGCAAACCTGAGATCAAAATTGTAACCATCAAGCTATCTTCAATTTTAGCAAAACTTACCTTTGAAATCTCTTGCTTAATATTTTTAAGTCTTGAAATATATTCCATTACATCTCCCCCAACAATTAACTTTTGTTGTAATAAATTTAATTGAAGATCAACTCTTTTAGCCTCATTTTGCGAATCAAACAAATCTTCAAGTATTTTCCAAGTTGACCAATAATCACTACAATTTTTAATGTGCACAAAGACTTCATCAGAACGGGTACTTTGAGATAGTACTAAGGAATTTTCATCTTTCAACTCCCATATTACTAACTAGACAACATCAGTTGGTTTTGTGGGTTGTTCATTACAAATTCCTTTCCATATTTCATTATAATTTAGACTGCTTTGAATGTGTTGACTCCATACTTTATAGTTCTTGGAACATTGTAACTTTTGAGAATCATTAAATAGACTAATGATTTTAGAAATTGTTCAATTATAAGTGCAATTGCACTTTATACCAACAAAAAATAATATGCACCAAAAGTAATATGCTCATTTTATCTCCAAAGAATAAAAAGAACACCTTATAACTCCATAATACAAAAAAAAACACCTTATATCGCCAAAAGTAAAAGCACCTTATAACGCCAAAAAATATGCAATGTACCTTTTGAATATTAGCAAGAATGTTTGTGAGTGACTATAATGGACACCTTATATCACCTTATTGATTGTATTTATGAACACCTTATATCACCTTATGGATTGTAATTATAAACACCTTATATCACCTTATTGATAATTTTCATTAATAATGATTATGTTGTACCAAAAAAAAACCATTAAATGAGGAAAAGTGTGCACCATATACACCATACACCATGCAAAGAGATATATAGGGGCTTGGCATTAACCCGCATATAGTCTCATCAAAAAGTGATGTACTGAGCTTTAATGTGCTCTAATCAACACTATTAATGTTAATACAGCAATGTTAATACAATGTCAAAGTGATTATCAAAATGGTGATTTGACAAGGTGATTATACTTTAACTAACATCACTTTGTTAAATTTACAATCCTCACTTTTTCTTTATGTGCACTTTCCATTCATTATATCAAACATATGGACAACAATTTTCGGAAAACATCACCAAAAACTAAAATTTCTTTAGTAATTTAGGGTTTCATCGAGTTTGGAAGAGCGCCTCCACCAATCTTTAAAAGTTCACAATGTTGCATGGATAGGTTACCAGGTCGTGGATCGAGGGCCTCTTTGAATTGAATGGTCTCTGCAAGGATGCTCCAAATGACACCAGGTCGGACCAGGTTGGGGTCGAGGGTTTCGATTCATCCTTCCTTCACTCAAAACGAATCCTTCTTTCAAATTAGGCAAGCGGTTTGAGCCAATACCAGGTTGGAATCTGTCCTTCTTTAAAAGTGAAAATACCAGAGACCCCCGTGAACCATTAATACACCCTTCTCTTTCTTTCTTCTACGCCCCTTCTCTTTTTCTAGGTCAATGTTTCGACTGCGAGCAAGATTTCATGGAGGTCGGGGTCGCTTCTTTTAATGGAAATCGAGGTTTGATTTCATGGAGGCTGTGAGCAAGTCAAGGTAACTCTTGTTTTTAATTTCTTTTTTTTTCTTGAGGAATACTCAATCAATTGGATCTTCATATATTGTTTGGAGGAAAATTGTGGAATGGACCTGGGGAAAACGAAAGGATGGTCGTGAGCAGGTTTTCAACTGCTCATCAAATATGGAATACTTTAGAGAGTTTAACTAGTTTATGAATTCATTGCAAATGGAAGAACCAAGAATGTATACAAAGGAAAGTTGAAATGATTTAAGAAATGCAAGTTGAAACCCTCCATGCCTTTTAAAACATTGGAATCATGAACAAATAGGAGGAAAGAAATGCACAACATAATATTATAACCAGTGGCAATGATTGAAGATGTTAGGGATGAGTTGACTAATATTGAAAATTGGTGTTAAGTTATAGTCTAGATTTTCATATATTTCAACATTGCAAATTAAAATCTTTCAACATGAAGACAATTCAAACTTAGAAAATAAATTCTTGATTTTGCCCCCAAAAACTTAGAATGGGAAATAAAAGCTCACCATTAAAATTTCGCTATTCCACAACCCCTTCAAAACTCCTTCATCTCTCCCACCAACCAGCTCTGACACAACTTTGACAAAGTGTCCTCAAACACATAGCTTTTATTGATGAAGGAAAAATATCACAACAATAAGACATGAGGGATAAAAGGCCAAAAATCCACCTCACGTAGAATAACAAATGGGTATAAATATCTCAAAATCAATAACTATAAATATTGTTATCTAGAACTAATTAGAACTAACTAAAATTAACTTGGACACCTCACATAATCACGTGAATGTGTAGATGTAATGTTTTATTCACTAAAACATTTATTCACTAAAGTACTAAGTTAACTATTTTGGATCGTAATTTCTAACAACATTTACATATACTCCTATGGATTGTTTGTTTGATGCATTACACACATGGATTGTTTGTTTGTTTGATGGATTGTTTGTTTGATGCATTTGGACATGTACTATGAAGATGCCAAGATAGACACAATGCATAATGTGAGGATAAAATTACATTAACAAATAGCAGTGTAGCTGTTGGAATGGGTTGTCATAAAGCAAAGAGACCTACAGTTGAGAATAATAGTCTTAGTTACCATAGATTAAAAAAGATGGTATGTGAAACAAACAAATGCAATTGTGGGTTCATTGCCCAGCAAGGAGTGAAAAGGCATGTACATGGAGAAGATGGCAGATCAATCAATGTAACAAGGTGTGGTAGTAAAAGAGCAAGAGTAGCATATGTGAAATTAAAACAAATATAGTGCAACGCGAAAATTGGACAAAAAATAAAAAGTGGATGTTCATGTAGTGAGCATATCAATGTAAAAAAGAAGAAAGCACGTCGACTCTATGTGAAATACATCCAAGACACACCTAGATACGAATGTGCAATTTGTGAACAATTGCATTTTTCAAAGAACAGTAAATGCTTGAATGAGGAATTGAAGAAAGAATATTTGAGCTTGAGTGCATGTGACAAAACATTCTCTTATGAGGAGATATGTATTAGTTGCAAAAGAGCACTTGAAAATGGGAAGTTTCCATAGTTTGCAACGTCAGACGAGATAAGACGCAACATGTCATTACCAATTGCAAGCACACTGTCAAAACTTGAGGAGAGACTTCTGTCACTTAGAATTGCATTTGCACAAATTAGACAATGGGGCTACAAACTATCGTAGATGGGCTTGATAGGCTCCATCATCAACGTGTTTGTTCATATGAATATTGTCCAAAAAGCATTGCCACAATCCATGGATGAAACAATGACAATTGCAATTACATTGAAAAGATGATTGCAATACAAAAAGCGCACATCAGACGGCAAGAGTCTGTGTAAAAATTGTCATGAAAGGATTAAAATAATTGTGTTCCAGAGATTTATACAAGGTTGAAACATCACTATAAACAAATAATGGATTGATATTCTTGAACAAGATAGAAAAAAATGCATAGAAAAGACAAATTTTGATTTGAGAGTAATATGGAGATAGAATCAAATACTGAGAGACCTAGTGAAACCTTGGTGCATGGGTTCATAGACTTGCAATGCATCCATGTTTTGCAAGACAAGATCATTGAGTTGCACCTGTTGAAGGGCAACATCCACTTGAAATATTCATGGACAAATACACAAAAGAGATGAACTTTCCAACCTCGTTCTATGGGAATGCGCGTGATGATCACATTATAAAGAGATTTAGTTACCAAAAAATAGTGAAACGAGAATTGCTACATGCTAGTGGCGATTTCTTGTATCACGCTGCCAATTTGTTCTTCAAAATGGTGCGAACAATAATCGACAAAGTGTTTTCCTGCATGTGGATACGAATAAGAAAGGGATAATTACAAGGAATAAAGTTATTAGCAAAAGACGTGAAGTACAAACCAAATTTGGAAAAGATTCTTAAATCTGATATTAGATACATGGATTTCAAAAATATTTGCATTTCCCTTAATTACTTCCAAAATATTAAGAAAAATTCATTTGCAATGATACAATAGTTTGGGTCTCCAACCTTTTTTATCACATTCATGGGTGCAGAGCATTAGTGGCATGAATTGGTATGTGCATGGACAGATTTGTATAGGAACAGAAAAAACGAAAAGCACTCTAAAACACTAGAAGACAAGGACATTGATTACCTCATTAGAAAGGAGCCAGTTACTTGTACTTGTTACTATAGACATAGATTTAATGCTTTGAAGCAATTGATATGTCATGACAAAATATTTTTCGGGAAAGTACCAGACACCTACTTTGTGACAGAGTTTTGAAATAGAGGAAGCAAGCATGAACATGGGTTGTTGTGGATAGAAGATGCATCGATATATGGAAAGGACAGTGATTCTGAAATTGCAAAGTTCTTGGACAAGTACATAACATGTGTGATCCATATGGATGTCGGTGGCCTCCCACCTATTCTAACTGGCTCATTTTGGCAATTTTCCAGTTCAACAGTTTTTCCCTAGTTTTTGGGTCCCTGACTTCCGAGGCCGTTTTGAGGCCCTAAACAACGTTTCTAGGGCTCGCCGCACACAAAATTTGTAGCGCTTGCCCTAGGAAACATGTGTATTCTTCAAATAGACCTTTCCAACGGGCTATCGTGCACCTAAAACGGAGATCGTATGCAAAAGTTACGACCCTGGGAAGTTGATGTACTAACTTACCCAAACAGGGCCCACATGACTTTTGGCGCTTCATCTCCTAGGGTTAGGTTTTTGGATGTCTAGGGTTTTTGACATTCTTGTTTATTGTAAAAAGGCCTTGAGAGCCTTATTGTAATCATCTTTTGGTGAATGCGCGCAGCCGTCACATCTCTTCTCAGAGATAAGCTGCCACCATTCTAGCAAGCTTGTTTTACGCTGCATTTTATAGTTTCAGCTTATTTCCTTATTGAATAGAAACCAGTTTTACTGTATATCTGTTATTATGTGTTAAGCATATTTTGATAATCATCTGTATTCATTTTTTTCTTCTCATAAAATCCAGATCAGTAGTATCATAGTGTTTTGCTCCTTATCGTTCTTAATGCATGTCCCCAACAAGGTCAAGGTACAAAGAATTGGGTCTCGAGCTTGTTTCTCTTGAAAACAAAAGCTCTCGCACGCCCAAGCGACCTCTCATGGCGGGAGAGAATAAAGATGGCGGGATAGGAGATCCCTTCAAAATGTTGCTCGAGGAAGCCCTCATGCAACAGAGGAACGAGATGATGGATAGTTTTTCTCAAATCCTTCAGCGACTACCAACAAACAATGCATCTTCCTCAAACGGAGGCGCCGCCCCCTTCAAGCTAAAAACCAACTTCGATATTCCTATATTTGAAATTCAAATAGACAAAGATGTTGTAGACAAATGGATGAATCTGCTAGAAGGGTATTTCTCTATCCGTAACTTCTCAAATAGAGAAAACATTACTTTTGCACTCCTCAAAGCCATTCCCCATGTCAAATATTGGTGGGAAACTCCTCAAAGCCATTCCCCATGTCAAATATTGGTGGGAAACTTTATGTGAGCAGAAGGAAACAGAGGAACCGTCATTATTTATAGTCGCAGTCACCTGGGAGTCCTTCAAGGATGATATTAAGGAACAATACTACCCTGTTGGAAGTTATGACGACCTGTATACAAAATGGACCACACTGCGGCAGGAAAGAGACCAAGCAGTGCCCGAGTTCACAAATATCTTCCATACCTTGCGCACCAAGCTGGGTATTAAAGATTTCGAGCAACATTTAGTGCTCAAGTATCACGACAATGTGCAAAGATACATCCAGGCTGAAATGGAGTTTCTGGACAACTTATCCTTGGGCACGACCCACTGATATGCCGTCAAAATTGAGCAAAATCTCAAGCAAAAGATGTGGCAATTTGGGCCTGGGAACCCCTCACAGCAAAAGCAAGGAAAGGGTGGCCCCAACCCACAGAACAAAGGACAGAGCAAATATGGACTGCCTCAGGACAACCAATCCAGGCCACAAGCAAAGAAGGACACCGAAAAGACAAAGAAAGATACCGGGAAGTGGTGCAACTTCCATGAGACCCCTAGAATAACACTGTTGATTACTGCTCAAAGCAGTCACTGGTGGCTGAGGTGAAAGCATCTGAATCAGATGTGGGTTCTGAATCTGAGTCAAAACCAAAAAGGGGGAGACGGATCATTGATGCAGAACCTAGTGCTACCATTGCTACCACCAAGCTCCATCTCGGTGAACCAGACGAGCCAGAGGAAGGCAAGTGGGTTTTTCATTCACAGATGTGGGTGAAGGGTACCCCGCTGCACTTCATCGTTGATAGCGTTAGCTATAAGAACCTCATCTCAATAGAGGTTGTCAAGCGACTCGCCCTGCCGACAATGCCGCACCCGCAACCCTACACCATCGAATAGCTCCGCCAAGGAAGCGACATCTGCCTCAGCCAACAATGTCGCATGTCATACGACATCAAGCCCTTCAAAGACGAGGTATTGTGTGATGTTGCCCCTCTCAAATTTTGTATTGTTCTTTTGGGCCAACCATATTTATGGAAACATCATGTTGTATATGATTCTAGGCCTCGTAGTGTTATTATTACTTTGAACAAGAAATTGTACATGATACCGGAGGCAGTCCCACCTAGTGTTATTTCCTTGATCTCTGCCAAGTAATGCAGGAAGGTCATCTCTCAGACAGGGAAGTTTTTCTTCTTCGTGATTCTCTCTCAGAATGAGTGAAATATCGCAGTCACATCCAGGGTCTCCGTGGTCGACCTCTCCACATAGCAGAAGCAATTGGATAAGGTCGTGGAAGCATACTCAAATATCTTCTCCTCACCTACCGGGGTACCTCTCCATTGTCAGTTCAAGAACCCCATCGATCTAACCCCCGGTGCATCGATTCCCAATGGGCTAGTCTACCACCGCTTTTTGTTAGAGAATGAGGAGATCAAGTGGCATATCCAAGAACTGCTCCAAAAGGGTCACATCCGTCCCATCTCATCACCTTGCGGGAGCCCAATCGCACTGGTACAAAAGAAAGATGGAACCTGGTGACTTTACATTGATTACCGGGCCCTGAATAAAATCACAGTCAGAAACCGGTACCCGATTCCCCGAATCGACGACCTCCTTGATTAGCTCACAGGAGCCAAATACTTCAGTAAGATTGATCTGAAGTCTGGCTACCACCAGGTCCCAATAGAATAGACAGATATATGGAAGACCTCCTTCAAGTCAAAGGAAGGTATTTTCGAATGGTTAGTCATGCCCTTTGGCTTGACAAATGCTCCAGCCACTTTCATGAGGATGATGGACGATATCCTGCGACCATTCACCAATACTTTTGTAGTGGTGTATCTAGATGACATTCTCATTTACAACAAGACTTGGGCAGAACATTTCCATCACATTCAGCAGGTTCTGCACACCCTGTAGCAGCACAAGCTATAGCCAACTTGGAAAAATCCTCCTTAGGCATGGAAAGGTTCCATTGCCTGGGCTACATCGTTGATCAACATGGTGTACATGTGGATCCAGCCAAGATCCAAGTCATCCGTGACTGGCCAGCCCCAACCACACTCACTGAGCTTCATAGCTTCTTAGGCCTTGCCAATTTCTACCACAGGTTTGTGTTGGGACTCTCCCATATTGCATGGGCCCTCAATTAAGTAACCAAGGGTGGTGGTAAGGTGAAATTTGTGTGGGGTCGGTCCCAACAATAAGCGTTCGATGATTTGAAGCAACACTTCTGATCAACCCCAGTACTTTCACTACTGGACCTGCAGCAGCCCTTTGAGATCGAGATAGATGCTTCAAACTATGTTGTTCACATCGTTCTCACTCACCACGGCCACCCTGTGGCCTATCATAGTGAGACACTATCACATGTTGTCCATAAGTACCCTACTTATGACAAAGAAATGTACTCCATTGTGCAAGCCTGTCACCAACGGAGACATTACATTCTTGGGAAGGAGACAGACATCCACACTAATCATAAGCCATTGCAGTTCATGCAGACACAAGGAAAATTGCAGAATTACTGCCATCAGAAGGGGTCCACATACTTGCAGCAATTTAACCTCAACATCAAGTATAAAACAAGAAGCACCAACCGCGTCGTTGATTGCCTCAGTAAGCCGCCAATCGTGACACTTACCATAGTGCTAGACTCTTGTGGCCATGAGACCTATGGATGGCCCCAACTCTATGAGACAGACTCAGACTTTGCCACCACCTACCAAATGTTGGGCGCAAATGTAGTTGTCGCTAATTTCCATCTTCAGGATGGGATGTTATGTCGTCTGGGCCATATCTATGTTCCATCAAGCGAGCGAGCGAAGTTGAACTGAGAATCCCACTACAGGCGGGTGGCAGGACACTTCAGCGTCAAAAAGACAGTGGCAATGTTGTAGAAACGTTTCTATTGATCGAAACTTCGACAGGAGGTCAACAAGTATATCAGGCCCTGCACTGCCTGCGCTATTGCCAAACCAACCAGTCAAAAACAGGGGAAGTACACCCCTCTTCCTACTCTTGACAGGCCATGGGAATCTGTCTCCATAGACTACATGTCGGGCCTCCCGTCCACTGAGTGGGGAAATGACTGTGTTTTTGTGGTCGTTGATCGCTTTTCTAAGATGGCGATTATGGTTGCCTGCAAGAAGAGCATCACAGTAGAGGCCACTGCCAAGCTCTTCTTTGAACAAGTCTGGGTACATTTTGGAATCCCACAAACCATTGTCTCAGATCGAGACAGTCGATTTCTCAGCACATTCTAGTTGAGCCTCTAGTCACTGCTGGACACAAAGCTCAACAAATCCACGGCCTTCCACCCCCAAATAGATAGCCAAACTGAGGTCATAAATCGAATGATCGTGCATATCCTGCGCATGTATAATTCCAAGCACCCTCGCACATGGGATGAGATTCTTCCCTATGTCCAGCATAACTACAACCGAGCCCTGCATACCTCAACTGGCCACAACCCCTTTTAGGTGGGGTTGGGATTCCAACCATTGGGTCCCATAGATGTTGCACTACCCCTTGCGGTCACCTCGGCCGACTCATCTCCTGCTCCAACTAAAGCTGACACAGGAAACATATGTATTCCTCGGATAGACCTTTCCAACGAGCTATCGTGTGCCTAAAACAAAGATCGTATGCAAAAGTTACGACCCTGGGAAGTTGATGTACCAACTTATCCAAACAGGGCCCACATGACTTTTGGCGCTTCATCTCCTAGGGTTAGGTTTTTGGATGTCTAGGGTTTTTTGCATTCATGTTTATTGTTGAGTGCCTCATTGTAATCATCTTTTGGTGAATGAGTGCAACCATCACATCTCTTCTCAGAGATAAGCCGCCACCATTCTAGCAAGCTTGCTTTCCGCTACATTTTACAGTTTCAGCTTATTTCTTTATTGAATAGAAACCAGTTTTGTTGTATATATGTTATTCTGTGTTAAGCATCTTTTGATAATAATCTGTATTCATTTCATTCTACTCATAAAATATGGATCAATGTGACACAGATCATCTGCATCCTGATCTTTCCAAATTTCATAAGCATTCCCATACAAGAAGTTGTAAGAAACGAAAGAATTCACATCGTCAGTATAAATTCCCTATGCCACCAATGAGAATGACAATGATTCTTGAATTGATTGAGTTACCAGACAAAGTTGTTGATGAAAAGTCAAAGTTGTTATTTTCATGACTAGACCAAAAAAACTATGACAATTTAAGTACCTTCAAAGTTTTCTTGATGCAAATGGTAGTAGCAGAGGATGAGTACTTGCTCCTAATACAATGCACAATAAAACAGTCAACAATATTCCTGAAATGAAAACCTTGACATATTTGGAACAACAGCTTTACAAAAGACATCCAAATTTTTGGAATGCAAATGCAAATGCACAATTTGTTTTGAATGCATATGTGGTAGCATCATATTGCAGTTCATATATGACTAAAGTTGTCAAATCTATGAGAAATGCATTTAGAAGGATACACAAAGAACATGAAAAAGCGGAATTGATACTATGCAAATGATATGTATGCTTGGAAATACAATGTTGAAAATTTAACGAATGTCTATGCAGCAAGCAATCCATATTGTGCTTGTTCTGCCAGTAAATATCAATTCAAGAGTGTGTATCTTTATAAACACATCTCCAATAGATTAATGCACATTTGTCCTTAAGCTAGTGTTTTTATTGAAACAAGAACCTGACGAATCAAAAGATGTGATGTGCAACTCTATTAATGATTACTATATTGAATGACCACATGCCATTAAGAATATATGTCGTGTTGAATTTGTCTCCAAGTACAAAAAAGATGGTACAAACATATTGAAAAGGAAGAAACCAAACGTGATGCAATTCGTCAAATATAACAAGTACATTGATTATGAAATTTTTTGGAGAGAGAAACTATTGTTGTATGTCCCATTTGAAAAAAGTGAATATGCATTAAAGCATAACTGGCCTACATGGGAAGCTACTTATTGTTTTCACAAAACTAGAATACAAGCCAATGAAGCTAAGTTTACATGCAATCTTAATCCAACCTAAGGCGATATGGAAACTGCGATTCAACAAGTAGACAATTATCTTCTCGATGTTGATGGTACATTGAGCCAATGAGGAACAAGCACAGTTGAATGTGAATGGTACGATTTGCAACCATATCTGCAATGTGCTGGAGGGAAAAGTAGCAAAACAACAACTAATCTTAGATTCGAAGTTGCAAGCCACCCATTTTTGCTTGAAAATAGCGAATATTACAGACTTAGAAGAATGTTGAACAGAGAACAACAAGCAATTATCAAAGACATTGCACCAAAGAAATGAAAGGACATGCAGACACCATTATACTTGTTTCTTGTTGGTGGAGCAAGAACAGGGAAAACCTTCACAACAAAAATGATATTCCAAATGCTTATACGAATACACAATGCAAATAAGACAACTGACCCTTTGAAACGAAAGCGATTGATAATGGCATATACATGTAAAGTTGCTTACAATGCAGGCGAAACAACAATCCATTCTACATTTCTAATGCCTTTCAATAAGTCTGAATTCATTCCACTTAGTATAGAAATGTTAGACATGTTATCAAATCTTTATTAGGAATTGCAACTTGTCCTCATTGACAAAGCTTCTCTAGTCGGAAGCCAATTCCTATTTTCTATTGATAGTTCACTAAGAAGCATAAAACATGTACAAACAAAGTACTTTGGAAACATAGATATGGTATTTTGTGGTGACCTTTATCAAGAACAACCCATACATAATTCCCTGATATTTGAGCACCCTACCATGAACATGAAAAAGATAGCATATGACTTTTTGAAAGATAGTGTGAAGTGTTATGAATTTCACACTACAATGCAGCAAACAAATGAAAATTTTATCGCAATTCTGAATAGGATGTAAACAAATAGTCAAATAAGAGACGATCTACAATATATCAACATGAATTACATCCGACCTGCTCCAAATCACCCAACATTCTCTTATATGTTTTATAAAAACAAAGATGTTGCATTGCACAATAGGTCTATGTTATCGCTTATGCCTAGCAAGGAACTTTTAATCAATGCAATTGATGGAGAGGAAGACGGCCATGGTGGTGTGGGAAATCATGAACATACAACAACTTTGCCTTCGCAACTTGTTTTGAAATTAGATATGCTCGTTGAAATATATGCACGTAACTACGATTCGCGGGATGGTTTAGTGAATGGTACAGATGGAATAGTCAAAGCATACAACAAAACATATAAGGCTAATGTTTTATGGATAAAATTCTATGATCTGCATATTGGACATTCACATGCTACAAGGTTAGCTTCTTTATATAGCATAGACATTTCGCCTGACTAGATACTCATATTGTGCATAATGAAACCAACGTCAACAAAAGTGATGACACGTCATTTGAAAACTTGTAAGCAATTCCCAGTTCAACTTGCATGTGCATGTACAATACACAGATCGCAGGGGCTAATGTTGGATAGTGTTGCATTTGATCCTGCTGGGGTGCAAAGACATGGATTGGTTTATACAACATTGTCGCGTGTATGGAGCACGGAGTCTTTGTATCTTCTAAGGCCTTTGACAATGGATAACTTAAATGTTAAACAAAATATCGTTGTTGAGATGCAATGTCTACGCAACAATGCAAACTAGAGTCTAGAATATGATTCGCGGTCCATGCA
>JASDQU010372715.1:57240-71321 GCA_032191745.1 Picea mariana
AGAGAGAGAGAGAGAGAGATCTGAAAGCTAAGTGTGCAGATAGAATTGTATGTTTCCATCTAATATATCAAGAAACACAGTTCTGTGGATGTATCCTTGGGGAGAGGGTGAACCATGTATATCTTGTTTTCCTCTGTGATTGATGCTGTGTTATTTTCTATCTAATATATTTTTATTTCATTATTCTATTAGATCAAAGATATCTCTTGCGTAGTATACTTAAGAGAGATAAATAATAGCTAGATTGTTGTGTGTTGTTGCCCTGGATCCACTTTGCATTTCCTCTGGTTGTAGACACCTGTGTCTTGCAACCCCCTATTGCTACTTCGGGTGAGACTGCATCTTCTCTACAGGTGTTGCCGAAAAGGACAGTAGTTAGGGCTTGTTGGTGCGCTGTTAGAGTTGAACCCTGGGTCTACCCCTGTGCCAACAAAGATTAAGACATAGTATTCAATATGTTCTTTTATCATCTTTATGGGTGGATATTCATCTTCAACTACATGGGAATGGTGCTTCATGTTTCTCTTCTTGTATTCTTCTCATATAGCTAGACAATTCTTAGAAATATGTCCCATCTTGTCACAATGGTAACATTGGTAGGATGAAAAATCGTTTTCCCTTCTTTGACCTTTCTGAAACTTCTCGAATCTCCTTGGAGGGTGAGATTCTTTATGTATGAATTTGTTTTGGGGTTGAGACTCCTTATGATTTTATTTTTGTAAGTAATACCTCTTTATTCCTCCTTTAGCATGAGTAGCTAGGGATTTATATTCATCTCTTGATAGAAATTCTTCTCGGTTAGCTACTCTTGCTTCTTCTTGAACACATTCTTCCCAAAGACTGTCAAAGTGTAGTTTCTCCTTTCTGGCACAAATAGTTTGGATGAATGCATCCCAAGGTTTTGTGAGACCATTAAGGGTTGTCATTATAAGTTTGTCTTCATCTATAGTATCTTCAATTGCTTCTATCTATTCTTTGAATTGTGATATTCTGGAGAAATATTCCTGAATTGTTTCTCATTTCTGCATCCTTGTACTTTTCAGTTGAGTTCTTAGATTCATCTTCCGATTGATGTTCCTTCCTTCATATAATCTAGTTAGGGAATCAAACATTTATTTTGGAGTCTTATTTGAGGCCTCTTGATGAATCAAGTGATCTTTAATAGAATCTGCAATGATTCTTTTGGCCCTAATTGTGTCCTTTTGGTGTTTTTCTTTAGCTGCAGCATCGGCAGGTTCTGGTACATATTCTTTAATGAATATTGCTAGGTCATTCATGTCAAGAATAAGTGCAATGCTATACTTCCAAGCACATAATTTTTCCACACCTTCTAGCTTGTCAACAAGCTTAGTGCTTGTAGACATATTTACCTGGAGCTAGGAAAATGACCAAAAATTTAAAATGCTCATAATTGAATTTTGAACTTACCAGGAGATGCGCTTGGCTGAGGCGAGTAGCCTGGTGCAGTTAAATTTCAGAAAATCCAAATTTTTCCCCTTCAAACTTGACCATCAGATTTTTGGACTGGTACTTCTGGTTTTCTGGTACTTCTGGTTTTCTGGTACTTTCGGTACCGGTGAAAACTAGGGTTTCACTTTTCGGGAGTTCTATCCACTGAAAAAGGTGCGCTGAAGGTGCCAAAGAGTTCCTTGGGCTAGGGTGCACTTTTCTAGATGAATTTTGGGATGAAATTCCTCTTCAATAAAAATCCCTAATTTTCTTATACGACAACAGTGACGTTTTTCTTTATCCAGTGAAAGATGCTCTCTTCAGCTTAGCTCTGATACCATGTTAAGGTTTAAGATATTATTAGGTTTCTTTTCAATTTACTAGATAACCATAGCATAGATAGGATTACTGAGAGAAACACAATCACAAGATACACAACATTTATCCTGGGAAACCCTCATGGGGAAGAAAACCCAACAAAAACTTACTTAATATAGATAGTCAATACAATGCCAAGACAATAAACCAAACACTAGAGAATATCCTCTACTAAGCAATGTGCCTCTCTCTCTTCCTTCTTCCGACAATCGATAATTGGAGCTTCCTTCAATACTTGTGCACTAGATGAGTGAGCTGAGTGAGTGAGCAAATGAGTCGTTAGCTTCCTTTATTTATACAAACTATCATGTGTTGAAAGAGTGTCTCTTCGCTGGGCAGGGCCGACTTGTCTTTTTGAGTGGTTAAACCCACTTTAATTTCCCTGGGGGCCGACTTCTCAATTTGCATAATATATTTAGGGGTTGACCAATCCACAAAAGGGGAGTTGGTCAATTACAATGCCCGACATGATCAATCCACAAAAGGGGATTGATCTAATGAATAATAAGTCAATAATAAATAGAATACTCTTTGGAGTTACAATATTTCAACAATATTGTCCATTTCAAACCAGTGGATTCGCCAATAGATTTTCAAACAATGGAGTCGCCATGGTGAAAGATGAGCAGTCAGAATAATGTTTCCAGCTTCAGTTCACCATCTAGAATTGGATCTTTTCGTTTTCGTTCTCCTAGGGAAGATATATTCACTTTTGTCCCCATCAACAACGCCATTAATGTTATCACTGAGAAGCACCCTCCGAATGCAAGACGATAAGCCCAATACCCATCAAAAAATTAAAATGGATTAAAATGGTTTGAGTAGGTGAATTAGTAAGACTGAAGAGAGGAAAATATGATAGAGGTAGTTGCAGATTAGTGTGGGACCATTGGACTATGGATTCATAAGTATCATGACTAATTAAGATATTTAAACTGCCTATCAGACAAAGGATTTATTTGGTGATGATGAGAAGGAAGATAGAATGTGTGTGAATGATAAACCATGAAAGATGGGCAAGATGATAGTAGATCCTTTACCACCTCAGGAATCCATAAATCATAGGGTATATATCCAGACAAGAAGAAAAAAACAAGCGTCTAAGTGCTAAACAATTAAAAATGGGCAAGATGACAGCAGATACTCTATCGCCTCAAGAATCCATATGTCAAAGAAGCTACATCCAGAAAATAAGAAAAATAGAAAAAGTCTGTGTGATAAACGATGGAACATGGGAAAGATGACAGTAAATCCTCTAACACCTTAGGAATCCATAAATCAAGGATGTTACATCATACAAGAAGAAACATAATAGCATGTAAACTAAGAAGACAGTCTGATAAAAACAACTCAAAGGAATCTTCAATAACATAATATTTACAATCCATGCCCCTCAGGATTACAAACTAAAAAAAAATATCCCTGCTCCTAAAACTCCCTCAGCTCTCTAGACTTCAAAAACACACCCCCATACATATCATTCATCTGATGTATTTATATTCAAAACACTAGACATGTCTTTGTTGCTAGGGTGCTTCTTCTCTAGTGTCATGTGTCTTCTCTTGTATGTCACGTTCCTTTTGTCAAAAGGAAAATCTGGTCAGTATGGGTCTGCAGGAAAAACTACCCTATGTGGTACCTCGGGCTGACAGTCTTCTCTTGTCTGTCATTTTCCTTCAGTCAGAAGGAAAATCTGGTCAGTATGGGCCTGCAGGAAAAATTGATCTCCATGCTTTCTAATTACTAAGTGAGTCAAGGTTTCAACCACGAGTCCCTTATTTTATTAACTGAATCCTTAGTATCGGGACGAGGCTTAACGCCCAGGGGGATACCACATGATTCTCTTGGATTTGACGTTATATAAGCACGTGATTATGGGGACATCAAAGGAGGTTTCGATCCACACTGATTTTGAGCCCACAATTAACCACCTTCCACCATGTAGCTCTTTCGCTATACCATGGTTTCAATTGCAGGACCACTGAAGAATTTTATCATTTGAGCATGTTCTGTCCCCACAACAAAGTGTTGTCATCAATCTAAGATCTGGTAAAGCCCCACTTTTGTTGCCATGTGTAGCTCTTGGATGGACCCCGATTCCTAATGCAAATATCAACGACTCTCAACTACTTCGAAAGTTTTTCTTCTGCTTGCTCATGCAATCCTCTGAAGTGTTGAATTCCTGAAGTCAGAGATATGGTGATGCATGGCCTCTCAATTTGGATGACCTAGATTCACTTCAGTAGTTCGTTCTTTGGGCCTTTTTCTTCTTATTTCTAACGTAATTCTATGAAGTGTCGAATTCCTGAAGTGAGAGATATATTGACACGTGACCTCTCGATTTGGATGACTGAGATTCACTTAGGGAGTTTGGGCTTCATTCCTTTTTCTTCTTCCTTCCCACGTAATCCTCCGAAGTGCCAAATTCTTGAAGTGAGAAATCTAGTGACGCATGGCCTCTTAATTTGGACGATCGAGATTCACTTCGGGAGTTCAGGCTTCGGGTCTTTTTCTTTTGCTTGCTTGCACAATTCTCTAAAGTGTTGAATTTCTAAAGTGTGAGATCTGTCAACGCGTCTCCTCATCCTTCAATGGATCAGATTTACTTCGGGACTTTGGAACGCTTGGATAGTCATTAATACTTGCGTGACTTTTAAACTCTGACTATCCGAAAGACGCTAATCTGAGTTGTATATGGGATCTCCTTTGTTGAAACATGAACGTGTTTGCTTGCTTGTATTTCCACTCGAAATGGATTGGTTTTGAATGTTGCGCTTGGAATCTTCCTGTGCAGACCACGGACTTGGACGACCTGCTTCCCTTGACAACTATATGTGATAACAAAACCCACAATTACAAAGCAATATGAAATAACATGTTGAACAAAAACGAACACGAGGAGCTAGTTGGAATAGGTGGGTGGCCACCAATATCCTCTTGGATCAATCCTCCCCCCTTAGGAAGCAGTGGTCTCCATTGCATTGATTTCCCCCATCAAGTGAAGAAACTTCTACTGTATTTGGCCCAGAGTGAGCCACTTTACTTGGTGTAGGAGTTGTCATGCCTTGACAACCTGATAAAGATAGGTTTGCTGCTGGTGAGTGGCATTAACCTGTGTGTCCACTATCTGATCAATGGATGCTTGTTCCATGCAATCAGGGTTGAGATTTGTTGGTGTCATTTGTTCTATGATCTCGGAGGTGTCCAATAATGGTGGAAAATATGGTCGAAGGATGTCCACATTGAATACTGGATGCAGAACTAGGAAGGGTGGAGTGTTGAGCTCAAAATAATTTCTACCCATAGCCTTGGTGATAATGTAAGTCCCATAACGAAGTGGGAAAATGTTTTGATGGGGCCCGATGAGATGCTCCTTCTGAAAATGTAACCAGACTTTGTCGCCAGCCTAAAACTGGTGTGGTACCCTGTGTTGATCATGGAACTGCTTGTACTTAACATTGGATTTCTGCAAAATCTCCTGGACCTGTTGGCGGATGTGTTGAATCTACTCAATGAATCTGGTGGCTTTGTTGATCGCAGGCTGATCAGGGGAAGATTCTATCTGTGCAGTGGTAAGAGGAAGTGAAACATCAATGGGTCCCATGGGTTGGAATCCCAGACCCACCTGAAATGGGTTATGGCCAGTGGAACTATGGAGAGCCCTATTGTAATTGTGTTGGACATATGGGAGACTCTTGTCCCATGTATGTGGATACTTAGAATTGTACATGCGTAGGATGTTCACAATCATTCGATTGATGACCTTTGTTTGGCCATCGTTTTGGGGGTGGAAAGCAATGGATTTTGTGGGCTTGGTGTCCAACAGAGACCGGAGACTCTACCAAAAGGTGTTGAGGAACCTGTTGTCTCAGTCAAAGATGATGGTCTGTGGTATCCCAAAGTGGACCCACACTCATTCGAAGAAGATCTTGGTAGCATCTGCTGCTGTGACATTCTTCTTACATGTTGTGAGGATGGCCATCTTCGAAAATCGATCAATGACATTCTTCTTACATGTTGTGAGGATGGCCATCCTTTCTTGGTGGATGAAAATCCAAACATGTAATCCATTGAGATGGATTCCCATGGCTTCTCGAGAATAGGAAAAAGGTTATAAAAGCCTTGCTTCTTTATGTTTGGCTTGGCAATGTCACATGCAATGAAATATCCGATATACTTACTGACGTCCTGTCAAATGTTTGGCCAAAAAATATGTTTCTAAAGAATGACCATAGTTTTCTCTCTGCAAAAATGTCCTGCCACCCAACTGTAGCGGGCTTCCCAAATCCGCTTTGCACGCTCACTTGTAGGAACACAAAGATGGCCCAGGTGGCATAACAGTCTGTCCTGAATGTGAAAATCAGTGACAGTTGTTCCTTTACCCAAGAGATGATATTTGGTGGTAAAGTCTGGATCTTGTTGATAAACTTGGGGCCACTCAGATGCTTCATGTCCACATGAATGGAGAATAGTGGTGATTGCAGCCATAAGAGGACCATTGAGGAAGTCATTGACATGATTGGAGATACCTATCTTATACTTGATGTTGATATGGAACTGTTATAGGTAGGTGGACCACTTCTGATGGTGGTCATTTTGAAATTTCCCCCGTGTCTGTATGAACTATAGAGGCTTGTGATCAATGTGTATGATCGTCTCTTTCCCCAGAATGTAATGTTTCCATTAACGATAGCCTTGTACAATGGAATACATTTCCTTATAATAGGTGGGGTATTTTCGAATAGTATCGGAGAGTGTCTCACTATGGTATGCCACTAGATGCCCATTCTGAGTGAGAACTGTGCCCACAGCATAGTCAGATGCATCAGTCTCAATCTCGAATGGTTGTTGCAGATCGGGCAAGGAGAGTAATGGATCTGAGCATAAGAGATGATTTAGATCATCGAATTCTCATTTTTTCTCCTTCTCTTACATGAATTTGTCCCTACCACTGCCCTTGTTCACCTGGCTGAGGGCCCATGTAATATGGGAGAATCCCAACACGAACCATGGGTAGAAGTTGGATAGTCCTAAAAATCTTCGAAGCTCAGTCAGTGTGGCCAGGGATGGCCAGTCACAGATGACTTGGATCTTAGCTAGATCAACATGCACCCCATGCTCATCAACAATGTATCCCAAGTATTGGACCCTGTTCATGCCAATAATTTTTAAAAATCATTGGAAGGTGACTTCTTGGGCCTCCAAAGGCGAATTTCCAAGTGCAAATGGCTATGATGTCATCACCTAGTGTTGTCCAAGTTCCTCCAAAGGAAACATCTATCAGATGAAGCGTGCAATGGATCTAGAGTCTTATTCCCATCCTGTGGGGTATGGAATCCATACTTGGGGTTTTCAACCCCCCATGAAGGTAAAAATGGAACAATTCCTCCATGGAATAGCTTACACCTAGCAAGTTCCTATAAAGACAAACAAGTATGCTCTCCAAGGGTCCACAAGTCAGATGTATCATGCCAAGTAAGCCACATTTAATAGAAGAAACACCTAAACATGTGCATTAAATCCCCCCTTTTCAAACTAAACAAATGCTCAAAGACCTTGTAAAATTTGCCAAATTTAGGTATGGGAGATTTTTCATGGTGCCCTATTTGGTAGATCAATCCCCCAATTCAAGGAGTGTTTCCAAAGAAGTCCCTCTCTAAGTCATGTAGTGAATATGAGGTGGATGGGGGTGTGAATTTTGGCCATGGGGTTCTTGACATATCAAGGGCTCATATTGTCTCATTTATGGGTGGCTTTGTAGAGGGTGTGTTTCATCCTCGTTTGCAATGCAACATTTTTCCAAGCTCCTTATTTCCATTAATTTATTATGGTCCAAAAAGTTGAGTTCTATGTGCAATGGAAAGTAAGGAGCACTGCAATGCCACTTGGATCTAGGAACACATTGAGTGCCCTGTGCAAGGAAATTAAAATACATCACAAATGCATTACCTCAACAAGAGGGACATTTACTAATTATGTGTTTTATTTTTTTAAAGGTCCTTGACTTTTTATGGAGAATTTTTTCATTTCTCTCAGGATCTTAGGGCAAGCATCTAGAGGATAATTTATGGATTTTATCTTTTTCCAACTTCAACACCTCTGGGCCTTTATCCCCTTCTTCCCATGAAATGGGGTACAAGCCCGTCTTGGGGCCATTAAGACCGAAAACCCAAAAAATGAGGAAATGAAAGGGAAGAAGTATGGAAATTGGTAAGTATGAGTATAAATGATACGATGACCCTTCAAGGCGTTCCCCTAGTAGAAACCCTTTTCCCGAGGGTGACCCACTTACTAGGATACCATGTCAACCACCAAGGTGAAATGAGGAAAAATGCACAACTTCCAAGAAAATGTTTTCATAATCAAGAAAGGACTCTTTTCAGCATGCTCATATGCTTCAATTATTAAAATGACACTTACCACAAGACTAGACATGTTACCTCATAAAGTAAGACATGTTGTCCTCTGTGGGACAAGCTGGTGTGGTGGACGTTGTTTTTGTCGATCAATAGTGATGTGTGGTGAGAGGATGGGCTCTTCTTTCTCATATATCTCTTGACACTCCATGTCTTCAACCTGCGATCCTCAAGGCATCATCTCCTTAGTTACCCCTATCCTAGGGGGGTAACATCTGGCTCCTACATGGGAACATGTGCTCACCATAGAGTTCATGAGAACCTCAAAATATCCTAGTACAACATGTTCTTACACACTCTTAATAAAACACATTGGGATATCGAAGGGTGGTGCACTCACCCCTTTATTCATATAACCAAAACTTCAAAATTTCAAAATTGAAAACTATCTCTTAAAAAGAAAACTTTAAATTTTTCAAAAACTTCTAACTAACATGTAATATGATTGAAGCAAATGAATTAAAAAAACTAGGAATAAATGCAACAAACAATATGTGAAGAAAATCATCAAAACAAATGAAACTACATTATGATGAACACATAAATGAAATGGAGGAAAGAAAATAACCTACCTACTTACCTGGGGCCCGAGGCCTGTGGAGATCAGGTCTCATCAGATGTCAAGTGAAATCGTACAACCAATGCAACCACCTTATCATGTCATCAAGGTATCTCCCCCTTTACTTAATTATGTAATACAAATGTTATTTCACAAGTTGTAGGTTGGATAAAGCCTGAAGCAATTCACAAGATGGTGACAACTAAGGGAATATATATCCACTATCACCTTAGATAGGTATTCCCATCAATTTAGAGATGAAGTACTCACATCAAGGGAGGAATCCTGATGACCCTGGGGAAAATGAGATGGAATATGAAGATATGATGAAGAGTCCCCCTATAGGTAAAACATGGAAGGTAAGAATGGATTGAAAAGAGTCTCATAGATGATAGAATATGTGCCATTGAATAGAAGACCTGTCAAGGAATGATTGTACCTTCATGAGATACAAGGAGAACAATGATACAATCCCAATAATATGTCGAAAAATAAAGTTAAGATTGTTGTCCCTAATTGCATCAATAAATAGTAATATATATCAACAACAAAATGATAATAAGACCTACAAATAAATTTACTAAAAGTCTAGTTAAGATTGCAAGAGACAAGCTAGCAATGACTAGTTTAACTCAAGTATGAAAGAGAAAGACTTTAACATGAAACAAGGCTGTATATTTGTAGCCTTATGGATGTAGAATTTTTTTTTTTACAACAAAGATATCAACCACCAAAACTTTCCAACAATCCACCCAAAAAGTGCGTTGAGACTAGTAGAGGATAGGGGAAAATGTTTAGCAACTTTTGACAGTTGGTTTGTGAGTTATTAAGAACATTGTATTAGGGTTTCTACATCCATAATGGTTGTAGATAAAATTTTGTGATATAATAAATAATAAATTATCAAAATGAGATGCCCTAGTGGCTCAACCAAGTACATAAAGCATGGAATTGATTCCAATTTAGACAATCTCAAAATATTGAGTTTTCACGTTATCCAATGCAAGATTTTATTTCTTCAATGCACTTAGATTTAGTGCCTTTATCTATTGGGTTATGGATTCAATTAAATAAAGAGATAACAATTCTATCTCCTTGGGGGTGTAAACCCTCTTACTCCCCAAGGCAAGCAAGGTTAATTAGGAAGTACTAGGAGGGTGTAAACCCTTTTACTTCTCCTAGTAAAACCTTAAGCAACAAAATATTTGAAGACAAAAATGAAGGATATGGTGGGATTGTAATTCTTTATACTCCCCAAGAAAGTCTATAAAATCACACATGTAACCAAGCAATGAAAAAACAATAAGATACATCCCTTACCTAGTCCAAGAAACAACAAGATAAACCTTCCTTTACCAAGATAATCCACCACAAATTCAAGAGAAAATCTCCAAGAGATGTAGCACACTACTTCTTCCACCAATAGACAAGAGAAACCATAACAAGAGCACAAGAGATAGAGATTTCCCAAAGAGGGCACAAATTTCTTCTAGGAAGGCTTCTCACAATGGGAGAGCTATGATGAAAATGAATTAGAGGTGACCTCTATTTATACAAATCCTCTAACAAATAGTTTGTCCACATAAATTAGGGTAAAACACAAGATAAGGAGTCAACAACCCTAATCTTTCCCCTTTACATAAAATAATACTTTTTTAATTCATAATTTGTAGATAAATAAAAACCTTAAGTAAGACGTTATCCCTTTTAGGGTGACGTTTTGGAACTTTTGCAAGTCATTGGAGAGGAGATGGGTGAGGTGGCTCTCTGTCTGTGCAAGTGGACATTGTTGGTCAAGTTGTCTCTCGATACTTCATGTCTGCAACCTGAGGGCCTCGAGACATTATCTCCTTATCTATCCCTAGAAGTTAGGGATAACATTTGGCTCCTACTTGGGGGCATGTGCTCACCAAAGAGTGCATGAGAACTGAAGCATTCTAGATTTTAACCTTGTACAATATTGATTGCAAACAGATTTTTAGTAAAAGAACAAAAAAGATACAATGGAAAATACAAACATTACACAGATATTTTTCCCCTAGAAACTCAAACTGGGAAAACCAACATATTATATATGCATTCATAGTGATACATTGTTTACAATACAATATACATATAGGAGACAACGACATTCAAAAACCTAACCCAATGACTTGGATTAGTCAACAACCTTAATTCCTTAACCGAAAATAGAAAACCATCGAAAAAAAACCATGTTCCAAAAAACAACCCAACAATGGACACAAAAATCGAGGAAACATAAAAAACGAGGAAAAAATGTGACATGTTTCTCGAGGAAAAAAATTTATCAAGGGTGATGCCCCTGAACCCCCTACACCCATCAAACCCCCTTGCACGCCTAACACAATGTAGACACTACTACTCGTGCAAAGAATATAACACATACCCAGAATTATCCCACTTCTTGTTTTCCTTTTATATAGGGGATTACAAGATTACACAGTCAACAATTCAAGGAAGCAATTCGCATGGATCCTCTACACCAAGAGAACTTCTCAATGCTCACATATTTTGTTAATGAATCTGCAACATTCTTCAAAGTGTCCACCTTCATCAACAACACTTTCTTTTCTTCAACCATGTCTCTCACAAAGTGATATTGAATATCAATATGCTTTGTCTTTGAATGATAAGTTGGGTTCTTTGCCAGAAAAATTTCACTCTGACTATCACAATCTATCTTTACAACTTGTTGTACCAACCCAATACCTAAACAAAATCTTTGTAACCATATTTCATCCTTACTTGCATGAGTGGCTGCCATATATTCAGCTTCTGTAGTTGAAAGTGCAACTACAGCCTGTCTTTTTCTCATCCAACTTATTTCTCCTCCAAACAGGTTAAACGCATACCCACTTGTAGATATCCTACGATCCAGATCTCAAGCCTAGTCTACATCCACAAATCCATGTATATCCAACACTTTTTCCAATCCCGATCTTCCTTGGTAGCACAATCCATAGCTAGCAGTCCCATGCAAATACCTAAAAACCCTTTTTATGATTGTCCAATGCTCCTTCCCTGGTTTTGACATATACCTGCTCAAAACTCCCACTGCATGTGCAATGTTCGGTCTAGTACAAACCATTACATACATCAAAATTCCAACTGCACTCGCATATGGAACACGAGACATTTCCTCCTCCTCTTCCTGTATCTTGGGACATTGATTCACAGATAACTTTACACCAATAGGAAAAGGAACCTTGACCAGTTTACAATCCTGCATATTAAACCTCTGCAATATTGTCTCGACATATTTTCTCTGATTTAACCAGAGTTTCCTTTTTTTCTTATCTCTTTTAATTTCCATGCCCAAAATGATATTTGAAGCACCGAGATACTTCATGTCAAATTTATAGGATAAGTGAGTTTTCACATCCTGGATAACCTCCTTGTTGTTTCCTATCAAAAGCATGTCATCCACATACAAGACCAAATAAACGAAATGATCACCAATTAATTTAAAATACACACAATGATCCTCTTTGATTCTTGTGAAACCAAGTCCCAACATATAAGTATAAAATTTTTGATACCACATCCTTGGTGATTGTTTTAAACCATACAGGGACTTTTTCATCTTGCATACCAATTCCTTCTTTCCCTTCACATCAAATCCTTTTGGCTGCTTCATATAGATTTCTTCTTCCATATCTCCATGTAGGAATGTTGTCTTCTCATCCATCTGTTCTACTTCAAAATCAAATACAACAACAACAGATAAAAAAAATCTTATAGAGGTTAACTTGAAAATAGGAGAAAAAATATCACCAAAGTCAATTCCCTCAACCTGGGAATAACCCTTTGCTACTAACCGAGCTTTGTATTTCTCCACTTTTCCTTCTGCATTTAGCTTCTTTTTAAATACTCATTTTCTGAAAATGGGATTTCTTCCAATCAATAACTCCACTAGATCCCAATCCTCATTCTTATCCAAGGTTGTCATTTCTTCGTCCATGGCCTTTTTCTATAGATTTCCATCCTCTGAATCCACTGCCTCCCTGACAGTTCTAGGATCATCATCAGTAATAGACAAAGAAAAATTTGAATGGAAATCATATGGAGTATACCTTTCTGATATCCTTCTTTCTCGAACCGATCTCCTCAATATTGGATTATGAGGATCTTCTTCTTCTTATTCTTGTTCTTTTGTAGAGTCTAATTCATCCTCCTTTAAATCAAAATCTATTTTCTCTAGTTCTTCCTTACTTGGTAGGACTTCCTATTTAACAACATCCTTCATTTCTCTAAATACCACATCTTGGCTATACACTAACTTCTTAGTTTCTGGGTTCCAAAGCTTATAACCTTTGAGACCATCTTTATATCCAATAAAGATACTCTTTTCATCCTTCTTATCTAGCTTACTCCTATTTTCCTTTGGAACATGAACATATGCATCACAACCAAATACCTTGAGATGTGTGAGAGAAGGTTTATTACCAATCCATACCTCTTGTGGATTCTTGTCATCTATCACTGACGAGGTTGATATGTGTTATATTCTTTGCACAAGCAGTAGAGTTTGAGAATATGTGTCAGCCGCGCAGGGGGGCGGAGCCCTCGAATTTTTTTTTCTTGCATCGGGACTGCATTATATTTAGGTGGTTTTTTGGCACATGGTTTCATTGTCAATGGTTTCTTTGTCAATGGTTTTCTATTTTCGATTAAGGAATTAGGGTTTTGGACTACTCCAAGTCATTGGGTTAGGTTTTTGGATGCCGTTGGATCCTATATGTATTTTTTATTGTAAACATTGTAACACGATGAATAATATAGAATATGTTGGTTTTCCCGGTTTGGGTTTCCAGGGGAAAAATCTCTATGTAATGTTTGTATTTGCCATTGTATATTATCTGTTCTTTTTCTGAATATTTGTTTTCAATAGATATTGTACAAGGTTAGAATTTACATTTGGTATCAGATCTTTATTGGCTTCAGGGGGACACCTTTGTGGTCAAGGGTTTGGCTTAGGACTCTGATAAGCCTTGTTACAATGGGAGATCTGCGGTATTGCTTTTTTCAGGTGAAAAGAAATGGCAAGCAATTCGAAGATGGAGATCGAGAAGTTTAATGGGAAATTTTTTTAGTTGTGGAAGCTCAAGATGGAAGATCTATTGGTGGATAGAGATCAGTGAATCGAGGTCAATCCAGGTACTGCACCTACAGGAACTTCTGCAGATGACTGGAAAAAGTTGGACCGGAAGGCAAAGAGAACAATCTGACTGTGTCTCTCTGATTCAGTATTACTGAAT
>JASDQU010372715.1:94977-106693 GCA_032191745.1 Picea mariana
TCTTTGTATGTTTTGGGGGTTGGTAGTTTTTGGAAGGAAAGCAGAAGAGCATAAGGATTGGACCTGCTCTGTTAATTGTAAATTTTTCTACCTAGTGAATATATGTTGATGACAGTTGTATTCTCTTACTCAAATCTTTATGTATTGATTCTTATCTTGAATGCAGATTTTGTGATGTGTGCAATGTACATTTCCTTATTCTTACAACTATTGTTTTAGTTTATCTTTTGTTGATTATCCAACCTGTTATACAGCTATTGTTTAGTGAAATATCCACTATTTTTGCACCCTGTTGAATGATTTTCATCTAGATGTTTGTCTAAGTCTTGAGATATTATTTTAGGTCTTATTTTCCACGTAGCCAGTGATTCATTGCATTGCTTGTTGTTATTGTTTGTGTTTGTCTTCTCATACCCTCGATTGTCATTTAATACCCATACCATTAACAAAGGAGAACCTGCTTTTACACTATGTGGCCTGCCCTACTAGAGCACCATCTTTGAAAACTTGTCCTTAAGATTACCAAAAAAACCAACTTATTAAGAAATAATCATTCCAAAACTGATAGGTGGCCTAGATTTTCCCTTTAACAATCAAGTGCAAACCTTAGAACCAATAGGAATATTTCACTCTGACAATCTATCCTTACAACTTGTTGTAGCAACCCAACACCTAAACACAATCTTTGTAGTCATAATTCTTCTTTTATTGCATGAGTGGTTGCCATGCATTAAACTTCTATAGTTGAGAGTGCCACTACAAATGACCTTTTGCTCATCCAACTAATTGCTCCTACAAACAAGTTAAACACATACCCACTTGTATATCTTCTGCGATCCATATATCTAGCCCAGTCTGCATCAATAAATCCATGTATGTCCAACATTATGTTGAATCCTAGTCTTCCTTGGTAGCACCAACCATAACTAGTAGTGCCACACAAATACCTGAAAACCCTTTTTACTATTGTCTAATGCTCCTTCCCTAGTTTTGACATATACCTCCTCAAAACTCCCACTATATGTACAATGTACATTCTAGTAAAGACCATTGCATACATCAAACTACCAACGACACTAGAATACAAAACACGTGATATTTCCTCTTCCTCTTCCTGTCTTTGGACACCGATCCACATATAACTTTACACCTACATGAATAGGAACCTTGACTAGTTTACATTCATGCATATTAAACCTCTGCAATATTGTCTCGATATATTTCCTCTAATTTAACTAGAGTTTCATGTTTTCTCGATATCTTTTAATTTCCATTCCCATAATGGAATTTATAGCACCAAGATCCTTCATGTCAAATTTAGAGGACAACCGAGTTTTCACATCCTGGATAATCTCCTTTTCGTTTTCTATCAACAACATATCATCAACATATAAGACCAAATAAATAATATGATCACTGATTAATTTGAAATACACATAGTGATCTTATTTGCTCCTTGTGAATCCAAGTCCCAACATATAAGTATCAAATTTTTGATACCACATCCTAGGTGATTTATTTAACCCATACATGGAATTTTTCAACCTACATACCAACTCTTTATTTCCCTTCACAACAAATCCTTCTGGTTTCTTCATGTAAATTTATTCTTCCAGATCCCCATGCAGGAATGTTGTCTTCACATCCATTTTCTCTACTTCAAAATCAAATGCATAAGAAAATGATAAAATAAATCTAATTGAAGTTACTCTGGAAATAGGAGAAAAAATATCACCAAAGTCAATTCCCTCTTCCCAAGAATAAACTTTTGCTACTAACCAAGTTTTTTATTTCTCCACTTTACCTTCTGCATTCAACTTTTTATTAAACACCCATTTGTTGCTAATGGGATTTATTCCAGTCGGAAACTCCACTAGATCCCAAGCCTCATTCTTGTCCAAGGATACCATTTCTTCTACCATGGCATTTTTCCAGAGTTCTCCATCCTCTGAATCCATTGCCTCCCTAACAATTCTAGAATGATCATTAGTAATAGATAAAGAAAAAATTGAATGAAAATCAGGTGGAGCATACCTTTTTGGTTTCCTTCTTTCTCGAACTGATCTCCTCAATACTGGAGTATGGGGATCTTCTTCTTCTAATTATTGTTCTTCGGTAGAGAGTCAGATTCATCATCTTTCAAATCAAACTCTATTTTCTCTTATTCTTCCTTCCTTGGTAGGACTTCCTATTTGACAACATCTTTGATTTCTATAAATACCACATCTTTGGTATACACTACCTTCTTAGTTTCTAGTTTCCAAAGCTTATAACCTTTCATACCATATTTGTACCCAATAAAGATACACTTTTCAACCTTCTTATCTAGCTTAATCCTATTTTCATTTGGAATGTGAACATATGCATGACAACCAAATAACCTAAGATGTGTCAAAGAGGGTTTTTTACCAGTCCATACCTCGTGTGGAATATTTACATCCAGTGATGATGAGGGTGATTGATTGACCAGGTAACATGCAGTATCGACTGCCTCTGCCTAGAATTCATGTCCTAACCCAACACCACTAAGCATGCACCTTGCTTTTGTCCATAAGCATTTTTTTCATCCTTTCTACAACTCCATTTTGTTGAGATGTATATGGAGTAGTCTTCTTCCTTGATATACCACACTTCTTACATAATTCTTCAAATTCATTTATGTAGAAATCTCCACCATTATCCATCCTCAACACCTTAATTCTTTTATCCGTTTGATACTCCACAAGATCCTTAAACTCTTTAAACCTGTCAAAGACTTCATATTTCTTCCATAGGAAATATATCCATGTATACCTAGAGAAGTCATCTATAAATGAGACATAGTACATAGATTTTCCCAGTGATGGAACCGACACAAGTCCAAACACATCATTGTGCACCAACTGCAAAATATTCTTTTCCCTTGATGCACCAAAGTGGAATCTTACCTAATTTTTCTTCCAATATATTAAATGATCACATAAATCAAGATATAGAGAGCAGTTAAGCATACCTTCAACCATGCATTTATTGTGTAGTAGTCGAAATCCCTTCTCTTCGATATGCTCTGGTCTTTGATGCCACAACATAGCCTTTTATCCAGATATTGTAGGAGTTTTTTTCTTCTTCAGATCCAATCTCAAGAACAATGAAACTATTGCACCTATCACTAATAGTGATTCCTTCCATATTATACAATGTTCCACATCGAAATCCCTTCAGTAACAATATTGCTCCTCGAACCATCCTGTGGGTTTCTTTCTCAAACACTCTTTTTACCCCTACATTATCCATTTTTCTTACAAAAATCAAATTTATGGCCAATCCTGGGATGTGTAGAACACTAGGGAGTGTTATAATCCTTCCATCCATGAGCTTCAACTTGATTTTTCCTTGTCCTATGATTTTGTCTCTTGACTCATCACCTAGGAAAACATGACCTCCATCATACCTTTCATATTCACAAAACCACTCCCTGTGAGGAGTCATATCAAAGAATGCACATGAGTCAACCAACCATGCCTCATGACTTGCATGTGTTCTTGAATAATCCAAGTACACATCCCCTCCTTCTTCCTTGGAGGTCTTTTCTTCTGTAAAATGAGCATCATCAGATCCCTTCCCTCTCTCAACACTTTGGGATCTACATTTCTTCTTGTAGTGCCCTTATTTTCCACATCTCCAAAATAACTTTWYWWAYKWTAYGGCGACSAYYKAGATCTACACTTAGATTTATATCTCCCACTCAAGGACTTAGATCTATTTATTTCATGGCAACGTCCTCTTGTAAATAATGCTTCTATGCTCTGTCCTTTCATGTTCTTATTAGAGTTACTTCACACAGACCTAGGATTTATTTTTCCTAAGGTTTTCCCTTGTTTATTAGTCATAATTAGTCATTATCCAGTCTCATATATTTTAGGGGAGAATATTCCACCTGGAGAATATTCTCTTTTAGTTGACACTTCAATTTGACTAGTTGAGTTGAGTTTAGATGTTGCATTGGTTTTTTCACCATGCAAAATTGGGATCATCACCATGCTAAATCGAACTTGACTTGGTATCATCACCAGACTGGCGCATTACCCTTGATTCCCTGAGTTAACTCCTCACTACTCTCTGTTCAGTTAGTTAACTGAAGACTAGTTGTCTAGTTAACTCAACTAGGTGGCAATTCACTTCTGTAACTGCATGAGAGACTAGACTAGGTGGCAGTTCACTCCCGTAACTGCTGGTGTGTGTCCATATCACTATAGACCACCACTATGGCACATTGGTTCTCCTCCAGTTCTCACTCATTTATTTATACAGAGTATATCATGTGTAAATTATTCATTATTCACAAGGGTTAATGAGAATTCTTTCATTCTTTCTCTCCTTCTTCTTATTTCTCAAATTATCTCTGCAAATGTGTGTATCATTGTTTAGATAGATATATTTTGTGTAGGTTCAACACATTTACATGGTATCAGATCCGACAGAATGCTAAGCAAAATCTACACCAAAATGTTTTGCAAGTAAAAAAGATTGAATACAACAGAAAGATGGAATTCCAAAAAAAATTCATTCTTACACCTTACAACTATTTTGCATGGAAGGAGAAAATAACCATACATATATGAACTAGAGGGTTGTATAGGTTAACCTTGAATACAGATACAAAACCGACATCATCCATGGATGAGGCACTCGGAACAATTTGCAGTCTTATTTCTCTCGATCTCCTTTTTCACATATCTTCTTGTAAGACTCCCAATTAAGCCTGGAACACCTTGGAAGGGCTATTTGGAAAATAGGATGAGATGAGGGGACACATAGATGCTCACATTGGATCAAAAAAGCTTTGATAATATCCAATATTTCTTTACAAAATTCAAGGATTTACTGTCGCAACTCAAAGCTTGCGGGGTTGATAAATTGGAGGAGAAAAAAATGGTTCTCACCATTCTCTCCAAGCTTGTTTCCAAATTCTCTGTATTCGTATCCACATTCCATACTATCATATTCGCCTCTGGAGCCATCTGGAATATTCCTTCTCTTGAGGACTTTATAGAATCCCTGACACAAGAGCAAATCAAGCTCATCAACATGGGCACAATCAAAGGCCCAAGGGTGCATGCACTCACTATGCATGATGGCATCCAAAAATATCAAAAATATACATATAGAGATAAMTGGAAAGGTCRTGCACATCCAAAGAAGGAAGGGTACAYAAAACCCTTCACCGATGCCTCTAGATCCAAAGGGGAAAAGGGAAGAAAAGGGGAGAAATGCATGTACTGTCAGAAAGGATTCCATCCAGAATGCACATGCATGCAAAAAAAACTAGGTCTCATGTCTCAAATACTTCAACAAAACAACCTTGGAGATAGCATCCCCGAAGGTGCAAAGAAGAAGAAGCTAGGAGATATGAATTCCAAGAAAGGAAATTCTAGTCATGCCTTGATTGCAATCAACTCCTCTCCCGATGCTTGGATCATAGATTCAGGAGCATCACATCACATGGCTGCATCAAAAGAAGTATATTCTTATTTGGATGCATGAAAAGGTCCTCTTATTCTGATGGGGGACAACTCTTCTGTCGAAGTCACAAGCAAAGGAAGGATTGAACTCACCAATGGAAGCTTCGAGAATGTGTTACACATTCCCAAACTTTCTATCAACCTTCTCTTCGTGTATCAGATGACGAATTCCGGTACCGTAAAGAAAATCATCTTCACACCAAAATTTGTGGACATCTACGACATGCAAACCAACTCTAAGGTTTCTACCGGTGAGGTAAATCATCAGTCTAGATTGTATACTTTTTCTGAATTCATTGAACCTAATTCCTCTTTACTGCTTACTCATGTTGATGAAAGTAGTAGGATATGGCACGAAAGGTTTGGACATTTGAATTTCAGATACATGCAATAGCTTAGAAAACACAGATTAGTTGACGGTCTACCAGAGATCCATTTCTCCAAGGGAGTATGTGAGGGATGTGTTCTCGGAAAAAACCCTCAAGAGAAATTTGACAAAGGAAAGTCTCAGCGATCTTCTGCACCTTTAGATATGATTTGCAATGACCTCATGGGTCCCTTTACGCATCCATCCATCATCAAAGAGAGGTTTTTTCTCATTTTTTTTTATGATTTCTCACATTTTACTTGGATCTACTTTCTTAAGAAAAAATGTGAGGTCTTTCAACACCTGAAAGATTTCAAAGCCTTGGTTGAGACACAGTCCATAAAGAAGATAAAATTCCTTTGAACTGATAACGGGGGAGAGTATGTAAATCATGAGATCCATAATATTTTCCATGAGGCAAGGATCCAGTTGTAGCACACAGTTCCCTATACTCTATAGCAAAATGAAGTTGTTGAGCGGAAAAAAAAAAATCTCTAAAGGAGATGGCATATTGCATGTTGCATGCAAAGTCACTACCATAGAGACTATGGGCCGAAGCAATTAATTGTGCAACATACATCCAAAACAGGTCTCCCCATAGATCTATCAAGGAAAAGACCCCCTATGAGGCTTGAAGCAGCCTCAAACCAGAAGTGACCCACTTTCACATTTTTGGTTCACGTGCATGGGCCTAGATTCCCTCTGAAAAGAGGAAGGAAATTGATACACAGAGCACTGAGTGTATTTTTGTTGGATACCCTAATGGTGTGAAGGGATATAGGCTTATTGATATTTCCTCAGACCGGCTCATCATTGAGTGTAGTTTCCAATTCGAGGAAAGTGTCTCGCATGCACCTCAGCAGCTGCATGTAGACACCTTCTGTTGGCACAGGAGCAGACCCAGGGTTCACTCCAAGAGCGCACCAAGAAGCCCTAGCTACTAGCCCTTTAGGCAGCACCTGCGAAGCAGATGCAGTCTCACCCGAAGCAACTAAGAGGGGGGTTGCAAGACATAGATGTCTACAACTAGGGGAATATCAAGTGGAACCAATACAACAATAATGTAGCATTCTTATATCTCTTTATCAATTAGATCTACTCTGCACAACCATACATATAATCCAACACAATAATGCAAGTAACAGTATAACAATGACAAATATCCAGGAATCAATCACACACACAACACAAAATATACATGGTTCACCCTCTCTCTAGGGCTACGTCCACAGAACTGTGCTTATGATATATTAAGGTAAAGCTTACAGTTATGATATGCGCTCTTAGTCAACAAATCTTCTCTCTTCTTCTCTCTGCCTCCCACCTTCCTGTGCACCCAACTGCAGGACTTGATCTTCGCACCCAGCTGAATATCTTACAATACCAAAAGGCTCACCCCCTCAACACTCCTCTCTCGCAATACAATATTCTCTTAACCAACAACAATCAATATCAATACCCGACACTAGTATCGACCCGACCTAGGTCCTTTTGACCTCTATTTATATATTACGATCCCTCACTGACAGCCTCAGGTCAAAACCTAGGTGTAAAAACCCTAATTACCAAAACCCTAAGTCAACTTGACCCCCTTTTTTCAGGCTTCGTCAGCCTGTCTTTCCTTCTTCATATCGAGGTGCTCCAAAGCATATGGCTTTCTCTACTTGTTGATTTGTCCATGATCCTTCTTCCTTTCTGATCTGTCATCCCTGATCTTCTCATCCAACGAATTTATTTTACGTACTTCGCTCCATCCTTCCTGCTCTTTTGCTCACTTCGACTCAGTGATAGTTACTGTGTCTCCCGTGAAGCTCTCTTTTTACCTTTCCTTCCTTTTTCTTTGCTTTCTTCCATAACTAAGGGCCAACAGGCCCCCAACACTCACCTGTGACTCATCCCAAGGCACTTGAGCTCTGATCCTCTTGTTTTACTTCGAATTTGGATTGCGYAGTGAAACCCTTGCTTTCTGCTTTATGTCTCCTTTCCAACCTTGTGTAGAATGTCTTTTCTGTGTCTGGTACCCAGTTTCAACTGCACCTGGTACCTGGACCCTTTTCCTCCCATGTTTACTGAGAGTTTCGAGGTAGCTGGTTGTCATAGTACAACTCCAGYCGGCTCCCATTCACCAATCCTTCCTTCCATTCTCCCTTCAATGTCTTTAGTTGCGCAACTCCTCCTTATGTAACATAAACGACCTCATATGGTCCGAACCAATGTTTTCTGGACTTCCTTGGGTGTTTGATAAACTTACTGTCATACATTAGTACTAAATCACCTTGCTTAAGTTCCTTCTTCTTGATGTGCCTATCATGATAGGTTTTTTCGTGTGCCTCCTGAACTTGCTGCTGGAATCTTGCAATGAATCTGTCTTCTTCTAGTTCAAACAACTTTTCAAGCCTCTCACGAACAACACCGATATCGTCCATGTCTGTAAATGCAGTAATTCTTAAGATTGGTACCAAGTACTCCATTGGGACAACAACTTCAAGCCCATAAACCAACTTGAAGGGGGTCTGCATTGTTAATTTCTTGCAAGTGGTTCTATAAGCCCAGAGTACTACTGGCACTCTTAAATACTAGTCATCCATGTTTACGTTGCAAATATTTGTCAATGTTGTCTCCAAGATCTTGTTGAATGCTTCAACTATTCCATTTGCCTGTAGGTTTTAAGGTGTACTCTTCTAATGGTGGACTGCAAATTCTTCAGTCAGGGCTTCCATTGTCTTATTGATGAAGTGTGTACCTTGATCACTCATGAGGATCTTAGGGAATCCAAACCTGGTTATTATGTCATGAAATATAAAACATGCAGCTGTAGTTTCACTATAGTCATTGACTTCTCTGGATTCGGCCCATCTAGTCAGGTATTATGTCGCAGTAATAATATACCTTTCTCCTGTGTGCTTCCCTAGTGGGTTTATAGGTCCCATGAAGTTAATGGCCCATTTTTCAAATGCTTGTAGGGTCATCTGCAGTGCTAAGGGAATTTCATCTCTTCAATATTGTCTTCCAAATCTTTGGCATACATCACATGCTCTAGCATACTCTTTAGAATCTCTGTGTAATGTAGGCCACCAAAGGCTAGCTCGCATAACTTTCTGTGTAGTTTCTTTCCCTGTGTAATGTCCTCCTGCGATGCCTTTGTGAGATTATGAGAGGATCAGTGGGCGCTCTACCTCCATCACACATCTTCTTAGTATCTCATCAGGTCCCATCTTATATATCTGGCCAACTATCAGTGAAAAATCTGCAGTGCGCACAACTAGTTGTTTCTTCTGGGAAATTGTATACTCACTTGGAGCCATTCCTGTTGAAAAGAATTGGACTATGTCTTTGAAGTGGTCATCCACCTTCCTAATGGAGAGAAGCTATGGATCTGGTAGTGTATCCTCCAAATTGGTGGGTTCTTCGCCATGTTCCAACCTCGATAGGTGGTTAGGTCCCTTGTTCATTCTTCATGGCTTAACTATGATCTCAAAATCATATTCTTGAAATAGGAGAATCCATCTGCATATTTTCCCCCCCAATGCTGGCTTGTTGACTAGGTACTTCAACGTGGAGTGATCAGTAAACCTTTTAAAGTGTCCTCCCAACAAGTAGTGTCAGAATTTATGTAATGCATACACCATGGCTAATCCTTCTCTCTCTGTAGTAGTATAATTGATTTCAGCTGTGGATAGCTTTATTTTCGCAAATTCTAATGGATTATCAATGTCCCCTTATCTAGGTTGTGCCAGTACTACTCCTAATGCAATAGAAGATGCATCAACATGCACATGAAATTCCTTACTCCAATCTGGAAAGACCAGAATAGGTGCAGTCATCATCTTTTGTTTCAGTGTGTCGAAGCTCTACTGGCATTCTTCTTACCAACCAAACTGACAGTCTTTCTTTAATAACTTCTCCATTGGCGCAGTAATCTGAGCATATCCTTTGATAAATTTCCTGTAATAGCCAGTATGTCCTAGTGTAGTGCGTAGTTGTTTGACTGAAGTAGGAGGTGAAAAATCAACTATAATTGCAATTTTGGATGGGTCTACCAACAAGCCTTGCTTGCATACAATATGACCTAATAATACTCCAAATGGTGAGAAGAAGACGCACTTCTTCAGATTCAAATAAATTTTACATTGCCTGCATTTATCCAACATTAGTCTTAGACATTCAATATGATTTTTCAAAAAGCTAAAAACAATCCAGTCATCAAAGTATGCTTCTAAAAATTTATGCAAAAATTCTTTGAACACTTCGACCACCACCCTAGAAAATATGGCTGGTACATTCTTCAATCCAAATGGCATTAATTTATATTGGTAGGATCCCCACTCTGTGGAAAATGTAGTCTTATGACGGTCCTCCTTGTCAATGTGGATCTGATGGTATCCTGAAAAGTCGTGTGTAAAAGAATATGCTTCCTGGCCTCCCACGTTATCCAATACTTCGTCTGTGAATGGTGTAGGGAAGGGGTCATGTAGGCAGGCATCATTCAAATTTCTGAGGTCCACAAATCCTGATTTCTCTTGTCTTCTTGTCTTGTACCACCATAGGGATGATCCACTCCGACTCTTCGACAGGTTCAATAATCCCTGCTTCCAGCATTCGGTCAAGCTCAATCTTCACTTTTTCCTTATATTTTGGATTCAATCTATAGGGTATTTTCTTAAATGGATTCACATCTGGTTTCAAAGGTATTCTCATTTCTCCCATAGGTCCTTTGATACCCTTCATATCAGTGAACTTGGTCAGAAACAAGTCCTGATATTCATGCAATAATTCTGTAATTTTGTCAATGGTAGCAGCATCCCAGTAATATCCAACATTGGCAAGATTTGGTGTCTCCTCTGTACCGATATTGACTTTCTTTATCTTGATCGGTTGTCCAATGAATGGGATTTCAAATCCTATTCCTTCCACATTCCTGTGGCCTTCTCTCTCAACGATGTTTACCTTCCTCGGATCATCATCTTCGTCGTCATTAATGTGGTAACATTCTTGCAATTTCTGGATTGGCGCAGTCCATTCATCCTCTTCTTGCTCCAATGGGAGGCCAGATGCCTCCTTAAATACATTTTGTCTCACAATCTGTAATGCTTGGTCTACAGAAGGAAATTCACTATCAAACAAAAAGGTGGTTACAAAATTCTGGATCATACCTTCCCAATCTGAAGAGATGAGGTGCAACTCCGCTTGAAGGTACTATTTGATAAGGATTGTGTCCAGCGTGTTAATGAATCTATGTACCCATTTTTGTCAAGGAATTTCACTCCAGGCCTCTTCGCAGCTTCGTACATGGTCCTTTGGGTAGCTTCGACCCATGTACCTCACTTCGCAGCTTCCTACTTGTGCTAAAAACCACGTTGTCATCAAGGTTCAACATTGTGTCCAGTCTGTGATGTTTCCTTTGTGTGTCCCCCACCATCTTGCTGGTGTATCTTTCAAGGCCTCATCCATAGCCAACAGCCTCTTCTATGTTGGTACAATTGCTTTAAATTCCATTAAGAAGGATTCTAAAGGATTCAGACCATCAAAGGTAGGTAAGTTACTTGTTGTTGTGCCAATCCAGCGAACTTCTCTGGTCAGTCAAGCACATCTCCTTGTGGATACTTCATACATCTAGTTCTGCCAGTTCTCCAGCGCTTCTCCTGAATCTGATGAATTCGTGTTGTCACTTCGCCAGCTTAGATTCCCATTGGTAGTAGGGTTGATATAATCCTTTTGTCTGGTTGTTAATTTATAGATGTTTTCTAGCTCATATGCGTAGCCTTCTTCTCTGACAGGCTCTGTGTCTCTAGGTCCCTCATCTAGATCTAAATTTGCAGTGACCCTAAGGCCATTTATTTCAAATGTC
>JASDQU010372715.1:106743-129736 GCA_032191745.1 Picea mariana
AAGAAGGATTCTAAAGGATTCAGACCATCAAAGGTAGGTAAGTTACTTGTTGTCGTGCCAATCCAGCGAACTTCTCTGGTCAGTCAAGCACATCTCCTTGTGGATACTTCATACATCTAGTTCTGCCAGTTCTCCAGCGCTTCTCCTGAATCTGATGAATTCGTGTTGTCACTTCACCAGCTTAGATTCCCATTGGTAGTAGGGTTGATATAATCCTTTTGTCTGGTTGTTAATTTATAGATGTTTTCTAGCTCATATGCGTAGCCTTCTTCTCTGACAGGCTCTGTGTCTCTAGGTCCCTCATCTAGATCTAAATTTGCAGTGACCCTAAGGCCATTTATTTCAAATGTCATACGCCTCTTCTTTAGATCAACAATAGTAGAATTGTCGAAGGCCCAATCAATTCCTAATAATGCAAGGTAAGGGCAGTTGTCATCAAAAATTTCAATTACTTCAAAATCTGCAAAGGTTCTAACTCCATCGATGTCCACAAGGACATGCTCCAATCGTCCAAATGGGATAACAACTTTTTGATTAGCCATGCAAAGCCTGATAGGGGAGTATATCAGCTTGGGTTTTCCCATCAATGCCCAGGTTTCCTTCGTCATGACATTGACCTTCGACCCTAAGTCGAGGACTACATAGTCTATATCATATTCTCCTATTTGAGCATTCAGGTGTAATTCTTTATTTGTCCTTCTCCTTTTCCCAATTTGGTGCACTGACCTATTTATTAAGGATTCTATCTTGCCTAGCTCATACTGCTTGATTAAATCTTGTAATTCTTGTACAATGATTTTATCTTGAATCAACTTAACACAAGTGCACACAAATTCCATGAGTTTTCTTACCTCTTTTTCTTCTGTTGGTGATGCAGACTGATCAAACGCCTGAGGCATGCCATACTCTTTGGTTTTTGTTGAAATTCTAGATGAGGACCCTTGATCTCCTTTGAACTCTTTTCTTTCCTCCTCAAAGATTAGTCTTTCTTTCTTTGCATCATAAGCTTGAGACTTCTCCTCAGCTTTCCTGACTCCATGGTCGTCTGCATTCTTTTTTTGTGCTGCCTTGTCTTCTCCTATAGCAGCGCCTCCTCGAGTAATGACAGAGACTCTAGGTTCATTTCTATGAGGTTCATCATATATCAGTTGTACTTGTGGGTTCTGCTGGGGTCCTCGTCTTTCCTGAAGTTTATCTAGTAGCGCAGGGCATTCCTCTATGACATGCTTGAAGGAGTTACAATAACTGCAGGTTGTGCAAGGATTCTGAAAATCCMTTGCTAAGTTTCCTAGCTGTGCACAGTTGTAACAGATAATTTGTCCTCGACCTCAGACCATACATCCTCCTCCTCCTTGTCCTCTGTATCCACCACRAGGATTGAAACTTCCTTTTCCTGGGGAATTATACTGTGCATTATTTCCTTCTTAGTGTACTTCACCTTGGATMTTGTATATGTCCCTCAACCTCTCATGCATGAGATCGTAAGCTCTACAATCTCAATCATCATGCCCCACTGATTTACAGAATGTGCAGTACAAGTTTGTGGGTGTCTGAACATACTTCTGCATGTAATAGCACTCACCTAGGTGATGCCTATTTCTGCATACATCGCACCAGGGTAGGTTAACTTGCTTCAAGGGGCTCGATGCTCCTGAGGCCAAATACTCATGGAACAAGGGATAGTGTTCCTTATCATGACCTTCGGATCTGCGTATTACACACCAAATATCTTCTCTTTTTTCCTTTCCCTAATCTTTCTTCATATCCTCAACCTGCAGAGATATACTAGTCAGTTKACYCAAGATCTGGCTCATGCATGATCTAGATTCTCCCATAGGTGTTGATTCAAGCTTCATGGCGATATCCAAAGCTTATGCCTATGATGCAATCTTCTGCTGCATCAGAGGGACTCTGATRTGTGGTAACAATGCAACGATGAACCATTATTTGTTTTGTTCATCGGGGATCTGAAAATTTAATCGACCTGTTAGGGTATTGAATCTCTGGTCGAACTCCCAAACAGGTTCTGCTACCTTTTGTTTGATCTCTTTTAGCTCTGTACCAGCTTAGTGTGCAGTCCCATAGTGTAGTGATGAACTGGGTTCTCTTGATGGCTTCGTCAATGATACTCTTAATATTCCATATGGCTTCACACAGAAACCAATGTTGATCTAGATCTTTAGATCCATCTCCTCTAAATATAGGGAGCCTCATTTCATCTGCCATAGAGCTGACTAGACTTCTTGTCTGAGTAGATGCTAATCTACCAGTAACAGTGCTCTAAGGACTTTGGTGGTTTTTACTATTCTGACTGCTAAGTGCTATTGAAACAACATGAGGGTTAATGCTACTTACTTCAGTAGCCTGTGCAGTTCTTGAGGTTTCTGTCTCGCTTTGGCAAAGTTCTTCAGCTTCCCCTTCTTCTGTTCTGGTGGGCTCTAAATGTTTTTCATCGGTTACATCTACTTCTTCTCCACTTTAGAAACCCTCTTTTTTGTAGTTTTTCTTAAACAAGTTCTCAAGGTGAACCCCTCGAAATACTTTCCCACTGTGCGTATGTCCAGCTTCTGTGTCGATGTTGCTATCCGAGATCTTGAACATTATCCTTTTTAGGTCCAACCAATCTACTGTATCTTCAAGACATTATTTTCATGCAACAACATCTTGGTTCTCAGCTTTAGAAAGTGCAAAAATTTTCTTCTAGGTCCTTTGAAAAAGTATCTCTCGGCTTGGCTATACGATTTTGTTCTGTCAACAACAAACTCGATGATATACCCTCCAATGGTACTATCGAACCAGTGATCTACAACCCTTGATACAATGTTGTTGACTCTCTTAACCTTCTTAATCAACTCCGAAGTCTAGACCCCAGGAGGTCTATATCTGATAGCAAATTGGGTATCGGTTAACCTAGACAACCATTCAAACAACTACTGGTGGATTCCCCCAAAGAAGATCTCGTGAATGTCGATGAAAATGTATCTTTGTAGCCAATCTTCAACACTCAGTTTAGGGTTCTTGTTCTGGGCTTCTGTGAAGTCCTTCTCTTGATCCTCTATCCACTTCTGAATCTCTGTCTTCGATGGGAACCACCTTGACATTCCCTTACACAGATTCTAGTCCTGGCAACAAAACCATTTGTTGGCACAGGGGTAGACCCAGGGTTCACTCCAAGAGTGCACCAACAAGACCTAGCTATTGGCCCTTTCGGAAGCACCTACGAAGCAGATGCAATCTCACCCAAAGAAACTAAGAGGGGGGTTGCAAGACAAATATGTCTACAACCAGGGGAATATCAAGTGGAACCAATACAAAAATAATGCAACATTCTTATATCTCTTTATCAGTTAGATCTACTCTGCACAACCATACATCTAATCTAACACAATAATGCAATTAATAGTATAACAATGACAAAGATATAGGAATCAATCACACATACAACACAAAATATAAGTGGTTCACCCTCTCTCTAAGGCTACATCCACATAACTGTGCTTATGATATATTAAGGTAAATCTTACAGTTCTGATATGCGCTCTTAGTCAACAAATCTTATCTCTTATTCTCTCTATCTCCCACCTTCCTGTGCACCGAGCTGCAGGACTTGATCTTCGCACCCAGCTAAAGATCTTACAATACCAAAAGTCTCTCCCTCTCAACACTCCTCTCTCACAGTACAATACTCTCTTAACCAACTACAATCAATATCAATACCCAACACTAGTACCGACCCGACCTAGGTCCTTTCGACCTCTATTTATATATTACAATCCCTCACTGACAACCTCAGGTCGAAACCTAGGTGTCAAAACCCTAATTACCAAAACCTTAGGTGTCTAAAACCCTAGGTCAACTTGAATTGATTTTTTTGGGCTTCGCCAACCTGTCTTTCCTTCGTCATCTCGCGGTTCTCCAAAGCATCCAATGATGGATTTCTCTGCTTACTGAGTTGTCCATGATCCTTCTTCCTTTCTAATCTGTCATCCCTGATCTTTTCATCCAATGGCATGCTTTTCCGTACTTCGCTCCATCCTTCCTACTCTTTTTCTCACTTCGACTCAGTGATAGTTACTGTTACTCCTGCAAATCTCTCTTTTTACCTTTCCTTCCTCGTTCTTCACTTCCTTCCATAACCAAGGGCTAACACCTTCATTCGTCCACATGTCTGAGATGATGAGCATGCACATGCCGACTCGTCTTCAGATGAGAGTTATGATTCATAGGACTCAGATGATTTAGATTCAAAGTCAGTACAATCAGATGCAGATTCAGAGCATCCAGATGCAGTTGCAGAGCTAGAGAAGAGGGAAAAAACTACTCTTTAGGATGTAGGGGATCTCATTGGTGATCCAGCTGATACTAGGAGGACTCSATATGATTTCGAGGATCCTCCTATTGCACTCACTACCACTGAACCATTTCCCTCTAGGCATCATTTCTTGGTTCAGTCTTCAGATCCYCAGTCTTATGGCGAGGCTGCTGGAAATACATTTTGGGAATCCACCATGCAGGAGGATTACAACTCCCTCCTCGAGAACCAGACTTGGGATCTGGTTCCCCTTCCTTCTGGGAGGAAAATTTTTATATGCAGATGGGTCTACAGGACCAAGAGTGCAAGGGATGGACAGATCAACAGATACAAATCCAAGCTTGTTGCCAAAGGCTTTCAGCAGGTTCATGGTATTGACTATGATGAGACCTTCACTCTAGTAGTGAATATGGATTCCATACGATTGGAAATTTCCATTGCGAAAAACAAAGGATGGGAAGTCCATCAGATGGACGTGAAGAATGCATTTCTTCACGGTGATCTCTCTGAGGATATTTACATGGAGAAGCCCCAGGGATTTATGTAGGACTCATATTTGGTATGTCGACTGAAGAAGTCTCTTTATGGCATCAAGAAGGCTCCGAGGGAATGGTATTCCAAGATTGATTCGTATATGTTTTCACAGAACTTTGTACGTTGTAAATTAGAGCCAAATGTCTACATGCTGAGGATGACTGATTCAATTCTACTTTTAGTTCTATATGTCGATGATTTTTTAATCATTGGGTGCTCGACTTCAGTGATTGTTGGAGTCAAGAGGATTCTACATGATAGGTTTTTGATGATGGACATGGGTCCGCTACAATTATTCCTTGAACTCGAGATCAGTCAGGATGCATCAGGCATCAAACTGTCTCAGGCCAAGTATGCATGAGATTTCACATGATAGACTACAATTCGTCTCCGACTCCTTTCCTATCAGGATTCAAACTTGAGGATGGCAGGGAGACTCCACTGGTTGACAACACACTGTACAGACAACTAGTGGGGAGCTTGTTGTATCTCACACACTCCAGACCAGACCTCTCATATGCAGTTGGCACAGTTTCTAGGTTCATGCAGGATCTTCATGAGCTACATTGGAATGTTGCAAAGTGTATCCTTCGATACGTACAGGGCACAATCACCTTTGGGATTCATTATGAAATAGACTCTACATTAGATCTCATCAGGTTTACAGATTCCGTATGGGATAGCAATAGCACTGATTGCAAGTGCACATAAGGTTACTCACTCAGTCGTGGTTCCGAGCCTATCTATTGGTCAAGAAATAAGCAAGCTTCCATTTCTCTATCTTTAGCCGAGGCAGAGTACAAAGGGGTAGCTAACATAACCATTCAGGCTATGTGGCTACAACATTTTCTCACTGAGTTGGGCATTCAGTTTCATCGACTGATTGTCATCTGGTGTGATAACCAGAGAACTCTGAAGTTTTGCAGAGATCTAGTTCATAGGCAGCATACCAAGCACATCGAGATCCACATGCAATACATCTGGGACTTAGTACATGAGGGAATCATCGAATTACAGTTATTTCCTTCAGCAGAAAAAATGATAGACATCTTCACCAAGACCTTCATTGAGCATAAATTCCATTCTCTGCGAAGTCATCTAAGAGTGAAGAACACACTTTCCTAGCAACTGTAGTTCTTCTTTTTACATACATTGTACCTTGAGTGGGGGGGGGTTTCCCATGAGGTTTTCCCTCTTTCCTCACTTTATTTTAGTGTATCTTTTTTATTTGGGTACCTAACATGGCCTCGTTGTCATGACCCATTCTTTATTTTCACCATAGTGATGTTTAGGGGGGGTGTTGGAGTTACTTCACACACACCTAGGATTTATTTTATTTTAGGGGAGAATATTCCACCTGGAGAATATTCTCTTTCAGTTGACACTTCAGTTTGAATAGTTGAGTTGAGTTTAGATGCTACATTGGTTTTGTCACCATGCAACATTGGGATAATCACCATGATAATTCGAACTTTCCTTGGTATCATCACCAGAATGGTGCATTACCCTTTATTCCCTGATTTAACTCCTCACTACTCTTTGTTTAGTCAATTAACTGAAGACTAGTTGACTAGTTAACTCAACTAGGTGGCAGTTCACTCCCGTAACTGCCTGAGAGACTAGACTAGGTGGAAGTTCACTCTCGTAACTGTTGGTGTGTGTCCAGATCACTCTAGAACACCACTATGACACATTTTTTCTCCTCCAGTGCGCAGTCATTGATTTATACAGAGTATATCATGTGTAATTTATTCATTATTCACAATGGTTAATGAGAATTCTTTCATTATTTCTCTCCTTCTTCTTCTTTCTCAAATTCTCTCTGCAAATGTGTGTATCATTGTTTATCTAGATATTTTATGTGCAGGTTCAACACATTTATAGTTCTTCCACCTCATATTCTCCGACAATAACAATGAGACCACATCATCGAAACTTTAAGTAGTTGTATTACGACCTATGGCCACAACCAGACTATCCCATGAGTCTCGTAAAGAGAACAATAAAAGTATACATTTGTATTCATAATAAATTTTAATATCAACATATAATCATTGAATTACCACTATATTGAAGGCATTCATAGGCTTTTTCATCGAGTCTCCATCTTCCATCCTCAGTTTATATAGCTTCGTCTACAAGAACAATTTGTTTACTAGGGACTTATACTGATAGAAAGTCCCCAACTTATTCCATAAATCCTTGGTCATATCTTGCCCTGACACATTTAGTAATATTGAATTTGAGAGACACAACTGGATTGTGCTCTTTTCCTTTCGATCCAACTTTTCCCAGTATTTTTTTGTCGTTCTTGTAGGTGAAATACCTAGATCCACAACAATCCACTAATCTTTTTCCACCAATAGATCTTCCATATTGATCTTCCACAACTCAAAAAAAATTCCATTAAATTTCTCGATCTCTATTTTCCAACTTCTCGTCATTTCTTTTCACCCGAAGAATCAATATTGTAGATCTCCCACTGTAATAAGGCTTATCATAGACCTGAGCCAAAACCCCTCACCACAAAGGCATCCCCTTAAAGACAATAATTTCTCTAATACCAAATGTATATTTTAACCTTGTACGATAAATTATTGCAAATAGATTCTTAATAAAAACAGAAAAAATACAATGACACACACACATTACATGGAGATTTTACCCTGGAAACCCAAACCAGAAAAACCAACAACATGTTTAGAGTCATTTCTCTAATATTTTATTCATAATATATTCATTGTTTACAATACAATACATATATAGGATCTCATGACATCTAAAACCCTTAATAAATTGACTCAGATTATTCAAAAACCTTAATTCTTAAACCAGAATTAGGAAACCATCAACGAAAACCATGTGCCAAAAAACCACTAAAAATTGATGCAAAAAATGCCAAAAAACAATGATGGATTGTTTCCCTTGAACCCTTGTGTAGGGGAGTTATTTCCCCCTTGAAAACCCCCTCAATAAGGGGGGCTATTCCCCCCTATGACCCCCCATGAAATGGAGGGATAGCGCCCCCACCCCACCCAACAATGTCCCCGTGTGTGCCTAGCTCAACGCAGACACTAGGTCTGGTCGTGAAAAGAATATAACACATACCCAAAAATTGAACCCCAAATGAGGTTGTCTCTTGTTTCCTATAATTTCAAAGGAATGACTATCCATAGTATAAATATGTATATTGGAGATATGTTGCAGAAATCCAAACCTATTGTTATTTTCCTTCAAGAAGTTAAGTCTATTTGTTTTGATTTGCAGTTCTAGATGGATTTCTGTTGGAGGGGCCCCTATTGGACTTTGAATAACTTTTAAGGGAGTGATGGGGTTGTGTTATCTATTTTCTTCTTTACTATAGAGAATTGTAGTTATAAATTGTTTTGAACCTTCACACAAATTCCTATAGTTTTTTTTTTTGTTTACCCCCCCAATGCTAGTAGTGACAAGTGTACCCTTTGGGATTGGATGGATTCCTCTCTCAAACCTATGTATTGGACTAATGATGGTGATTTTAATACTGTTGGGTGGGAAGGAGATAGTAATTTTGCTATTCACGGTGTTATTTATGATTTGGGGAAGGAGTTTTTCATTGCAACAACGCTTTACAAGTGTTTGACCCTAATAGGAAACAATGATTCAAATTATGGGAGATGGTTTGCATGGGGCAATTTTTGAGAAGGAAAATACAAGGTTCAAGTGCGGCTAGATTTCTCTGAACAATTGATATGTTGATGGAATGACCAATGAAAATGAATTTCCCATCCATATTCCCTCTTCAAGATGAATGTTTCTCACCTGAAATATCATTATTTTAGATCCTTAGTCATCGAGTTTGGGAACTTTCCCCATCTCATCCTCAAGGATACATAGAGTGGTTGATGTGGAGGGATGAATTTTTCTGTCATAAGGTAAATTTAAATGAGGATAGGGTCAATTGATTGTGCAAAAAAGGAGGACGGAGTTAAATGAGGCTTGAAGGAAACTAGAGGAATCATGCACAATGGGGAAAATTTTAAGGGATAAATTTCACCCATGGGATAATTTTGCATGTTTTTTTTCCAAAAAACGATTCTCCAATTTCTACTCTTTTCTAAATTGATTCTCTAAATTCTATAGAATAAAAATATTTAACTCTAAAACTCATCAAAATTTTATAGAAACTATATAAAATCCTTATAAATTTGAATATTTTTACAAAAATATCGCCAAATAATTTATGTTTGGTTTTTTCTTTGAGTAAGTTGAACCCCTCTCTTAACTATGGGGTTATTGAGTTGATTATTAAGAATGATTCTTGCGATATTATTTGGGGATGGAGACCCATTACTCTTCTAGTGTATACTATAAGATTCTAGCAAAGGCCCTTTCACTTTGTACGCAAAGAGTGGCCTTGTTATCCTCATTGTGTGGGATAACTAAGGAGATCATGTCTCGAGGCCCTTAGGTTTCAGATATGGAGTGTTGAGAGACTACATGACCGATAGTGTCCACTTACACAAATGGATACCCTTCTCACCACCACATATGTTAGGATTTTTAGGATGGCATCCACCACACCAACTGGCTTCCGAGAGGCACTGGGCATTTCTCTATGAGGTACAAGTCACGTATTAAGGTTAGTGTCATCTCATTATTTGAGGCATTTTGAGTATGTTGTATCTTAGACTGCTTTAAATTTCATGACATATTCTTGGACATTATTCCTTTTACCCCATTTCACCTTGGTGGTTGACATTGTGCCCTGGTAAGTGGTATTCCTCACGGATTGGATTTCTATTAGCAACTCCCTTGAAGATCCAACGTACTATTCCCATCCATACTTACGAGTTTCCATCACCTAAAACCACACATTTCCTTGTCTCTTGGGATTTTAGGGTGTATTGACCCAAGAAGGGGTTGCCCCTCATTCCATGGGAAGAAGGGGTTAAAGGCCCTGAGGGATTTTTGTTGGCTAAAATGATAAAATCCTATATATATATATATATATATACCTTCGAGATGCTTCTCCCAGGGATCCTTGAGAAAGAAATGAAATGCTTCTCTATAAGAAAAGGGGGACCCACGGGAATAAATGATAGCGAATGCTTAGGGGGTTAGTTGGAGGATAGGAGGTCTCATCACAATCTTGCCTATCATGATCATGGGTATCTAGCAGTATGACATTACCATCATCTTTCCATCAAGCCAGGGTAGTGGCTCTCAATTACACAACTAAGAGAAAGGGGGTCTCACTACGAGCCAACATTCTCATTTCCTCAAGGTATTTGTGAGTGATATTGTCATTATCTAAATACGACGCCAATACGGTGGACTTCAACCTGTTCCTTAAAACATGAAAGAAACATAGAATGGAAAGAGGATGGGCATGGAAAAACTACAATGCAAACAAAGGTGCCACACACCCTCTACAAAGGCACCCATGAACGAGACATTGCAACCCCTTGTATGTCATGAACCCCATGCCCAGTGAGTCTTGATACATAACCACTTCATCTATTTCACATGGCTTAGAGAGGGATCACTTGGGAAACACTCATTGACCTAGGGAAAGATCTACCCAATAGGACACCTTGTCAACCCTCCCATATCCAAGCTTAGCAAGTTGTATAATGTCTTTGAGCACTTACTTGTTTGACTGGGTAATATTTGATGCACATTCTTAGGTGTCTCATTTATTGATTTGATTTACCCACCATGATATTATGACTTGAGATCCTTCGAGGGTGTGCTTATTTGTCTTTAAAAGACCTAGTTGGTGGAAAGGTTTGGAACAAAAAGCTTATCTAGGGCTTCCATGGGGCTTGAAGCCCACAAGTTGGATGCTAAGGGCCCGCATGTTGGCTGACAAAGATTTTCCTTTGGAGGCCTAGAAGACATCATGGATGACATGACGTATCCCTCACATGCCAAATGTTTTTCCTAGGAGAGGAAAAACATCACTTTTAGAAGCTTGACGTCACCTAGAGGGATAGGGTTTGGTGGTGAAAGTGTTGTTTGATGACACGTGGCACGTTTTGAAGGAATGAATCTTGTATACCATCAAGAGAAGACCTGGATGAATGACTAGTGGACTTTAGAGGTCTAGCCATGCATCTACTACCTCAACGACTTCTTCAAAGTCCCAAAACATCCTCTAAAGGGGTGACATCGCCTATTCTAGGGTTTCTTTTGTGTAAAAGTGAATTTAAAGTGAATTGTTTAATATTATTTTGATGAAAGGGGTAAGATAAGAGTTGTGGACCCCTTATATTATTTTTTACCCTTTCTAATGTGGACAAACTATGTGAACGCCATTTTGTATAAATAGAGATCATAAGATATCATTTTGAATCATAACTCTCCCATTGTGAGAAGTGAAGGATTGAAATTTTTGCTACCCTTGAAGCTTTTTGTTCTCTTTTGATATGGTGTGGTGTGTCTTTTGGTTATGGACTTGATGATGATGATGCACTAGCTCTTGGAGGCCGTTTCTAGATATTGTGGTGGTTTATCTTAGAATGTTATGGTTTATCTTATTCTATTTGGATTAATAAGACTTTTTAATTGTTGTTATCATTTGTAATTCAAGCTCAAGATTGATTTTTCTAAGGCTAAGTACAAATTATAAGTGAATACACCCTTACTATAGCTCCACCATAATTTTAAGAATAGAATTATTGTTTTCAAGGGTTTTCTAAGGAAGTATAAGGATTTGCACCCCTTAGTTTTAAACCCTAGCTAGGTTACTTTCCTTGGGGAATAAGAGGATTTATACCCCCAAGGAGGTAGTAGCTCTAGATATTTAATTTGACCCCATTAACCCATTAATCAAAGGCACTAGTCGTTGCATTGGAGAAATAAAATGTTGCATTGGTAAATGTGAAAAGTTGATGTTTTAGAGCTCCCTCACTTGGATATTTTTCCTTGATCCCTAAGCTATCTTTCCTAATTGAGGCATCCTTTTTCACCCATTAAAACTTTTTTCTATTATAAAACTAACCTACAACCATTATGACTACATAAATCTAACCCTCTAACCCTAGATAACTCCTAAACTAACCCTAGGAATTGGCCATAACTTTTCCCTAACAAACTACTAACCCTAGTGCACTTTTTGAGCTAGTTTGAAGTGATTTCCATTTGCTGAATTTTTTGTTATAAGGCTTGGTTTGCTACAACCATCAGGATGATAAATATATCTACAGTAAGGTTTTTGTGACAACCTTCCTTTTGTGCTAAAGTCTTACTCTATCACTGTTAGATTATCTCTTACTTATTCAAATGGATGTTTAGCTCTTATTTTGCATCCCTTATTATATTTTATATATTGATATATATCACTGATAATTGCTGAAATTAGGGAAAACAAGATTAACATTCTTATCCACCTAACATAATGCATTGTATACTTGGTTTTCATTGTGTCTCGGGAAGGTATTCTTCTCCCAGCAGCTCACCCAAAGCATTGGCAACTCTAAACCTTTCCCAAGACTCATTACCAATTTCTATTTACCATCTAGAGAATTGACCTTTAGGGGAATCCATTCATACATCATGTTTTCCATCTCAATCCCCTCTAGGGTCACTGGGATTCCCCCTTGAGTTGACTACCCCACCTTTAAAGTGATGGGAACACCTGCCTAAGGTGAAAGTGGGTAGGTTCTCTCTAAGTTGTCGCCAATTGGTGGTTGGTTTAGTCTTTTCCATGTTAAAATAATTGATGTGCTCATTTTCACCATAGACAAAATCTCTATTGTCACCCATTCATAGGCACGAAGCCACCCACGAGCACCTTAACCTTTGACAGAATCATTCTGAAAATCCATAGTAGAACCAAAAGACAAACCCTAGCTGCTAACTACAACAACAACTCAAGACAAGTAGAGCGCTACTTCTCCAAGGGTAGCGCACAAGAGAGAGAGTCTCCATATCCACAAAACAAGTATGATACACAACTACAGTAGCTGCAACTACACTACTCTCTCAAACTTACACCATACTTAGAAAGAATATCACCAAGAATATTACCAAGAATATCACCAAGAGTTTCACCAAGAATATCACCAAGAATATCACTTAGAAAGAGACCAAGACCAAGATATGACCATACACCCTTATTCCTCCTTGCAGCTACAACTGCATCTCTCCACAAGACTTGCGCTCTAACTGGGTGTATAAATGAGATAAAAGTCCTCTATTTATATTAATATGTCCAATGACTTTTTTGGTTGGGCCGACCTAACTTTATGGTAATTATATTTTATGTTTATCTTTTTTCCTATGGAGTCGACTTGTCTTTCTGGAATATAATATTCTAATATTATTTATTTTGCTAGGTCGACTTGTCTTCTAGGGTTTTCACACATCTATTTAGGGTTTCCCTTACTTCCTTAATATTCCATTCTAGTCAAAGGTTACATGTGGAGGTTAATACCTCTTGTGGCTATTGTAACATCAACACTCCATCCTAGATAGGGAGGTATTAACGGTAATGGTCTTGAGCACACAACGACCATTATGTTGGTAGCATCATCATAGCCACACATGATATCTCATGATCATACGAATCAAGTCACAAGCATCATCATCACTATCAATATCATATGATAGCATCCTAACATCAACATACATCATTGTTTTCATAATCTCTCGAGGCCATACTCCATTTGAGTAATCGGTCGAAACGATGTTGAATAAGTCATGTGTTGAACTCAGATCCCTTAGTAGAGTGTCTTACATGAGTCACCCATTCAACAAAGTGATGTATGGACCATTCTTCTAATCCAGAAATACATCCTAGAAGAATAGTTGTCCCAATAGATGATGAAATCCCTACAATGGGATACAAGGACCATTATTCTAATCCGGAACTATGTCCTAGAAGAATGTCAAGTCCTCCCAGATGTTGAAAGCCACGCCATGGACTACATATACCATTCCTATAGGAATTCTAGTCTCATACTATTTTCTAATCAGGTCATATGTACCATAGAGATCAATCTCTACCCATATGCCTTAGAAAATATCGGTCTTGTATCAACCACCTTAATTAGGACGTCATGTCTTTAGGGGGGGAAATTTTCAACTTAATCGGGCCAATAATTGTTCCTCGAGAGAATATAAATCCTAAACCATTATCCTAACTAGGCCATAATATATGCCTTAGGAAAATACCAGTCCATGATATGTCAGCAATCTGTCAACCTGGACCATTCTCCACAGGGAGAATGTATTTCCACCAACAATCTGTTTTGAATGGACCATTCTTCGCCTGAAGAATGTGTGTCCACCAGCACACTGACTATCCATATAGCTAGAAATCATCTCCAACACTAGTGGTAGTCTCCATGGAAATCATATAGTAGCATACAGCTGCTACAATGCCATCCAATAGAACACAATTGTGTATATCCATAGTAGTACACAACTACTTCCGAGTGGTACACAACCACTCCTAGTATCACACAAATACTAACCAATGAAACACAATCACTACTAGTGGAACACATACAACACAATAGTATACATATACTATCTAGAGACATATAGTCTCCACAACAATCAAATCATATCATATAATATCATCCTGTATCAACAGTGTTATTAGTTGCATCACCTCTAAGTCATACTATCATGATGTGAATGCATCATATATAATTTGTACTGGAATTATCTTGAGTATCATATACATCATCTCTAAGTCATACTATCATGACATATCTAGCATGATGCCAATGCATCATATATAAGTTGTATGCCACCTTTAAGTTTTACTTGCATGATGTAGATTAGTTCATCACTATGTCACCTCTAAGTTGTATGATCATCTCTAAGCCATACTAGCATGACATATCTAGCATGATGCCAATGCATCATATCTAATTTGTATGCCACATCTAAGTTTTACTCACATGATCATATCTAGCATGACATGAGCCCCCTGCATCATCTCTAAGTTTTATGGTCATCTCTAAGTTGTACTAGAATGACATATCTAGCATGATGTCAATGCATCATATCTAAGGTGTATGCCACATCTAAGCTATACTCGCATGGCCATATCTAGCATGATGTGTCTCACCAACATCATCTCTAAGATGTACTAGCATGAAATATCTAGCATGATGTCAATACATCATATATAAGTTGTATGCCACCTCTAAGATGTATTGGCACGATGCTCCTCAGGCCACTGTATCAACATATCCAACCATATGTATCATATCTGAGTTGTACTAGAATGATTATATCTAGCATGATGAAAGCATCATCTCTAATTTGTATGACCGTATCTAAGTTTTACTATCATGATACAGATCCACAACTCACTAACATTCCATGATGCCACATATCAGAGCTCCCTCCCAACCGAGGAAGTCATCACCTCCCTTTCAACCAAGGGAGTAATCTCCATGAGCCCCAACTTGTCCCTCAAGTATGAAAAATTTATATTGGACAAAGGATTTGTCAAAATATTTGTAGTCTGCTCATCAATGGAGATATGTTGGAGAACCACTTCTCCCCTCTGGAATTTATCATAGGGAAAATAGTACTTCATCTCAATGTTCTTCGACTTGTCATGGAACACCATATTCTCTAAGAGCTTCACACAACTTTGGTTATCACAATATATCATGGTTGAATCCAACACCTGATATTATAGTCTAGAAACCAACTTACGAAGCCACGCTACATTCATATAAGCATCACAAGMTTTAATATACTTTTGTTATGTAGTGTTGAGTGCAACATACTTCTATTTTATGCTAGCCCATGATATCATAGTATATCCCAAACTGAAACACATACCAAAAGTACTCTTTTTGTAATTCACACTCCCTATCCAATCTGAATCAGTAAATCCATGCAATTTTACATCATTGTTTGAGGCATATCTCAAACCATAAGTTATCATCCTGCGAAGATATCTCAAGATATGTTTTGCATCTATCCAATGCTCTTGTATAGGTTCCACCTCGAACCGGTTCAACATGTTCATAGAAAAGAAAATTTATGGCCTAGTATTCACCAAGTACATCAAGGAGCTAATCAAATTTCAGTGCAAGGATGAGTCTATTGGATTAGAATCAGAGTCTATCAACTTCCTCAAATATGTTACCATGGGATTTTCCATGGATTTGAAATCCATCATCCCAAACTTTTGAAGGATCTTTACAATATACTTCCCTTGTCTTAGGAAGACTTCACCATGCTTCTTCCATACTTCTAATCCAAAATAGTAGTTCATGAGATCAAGATACTTCATATCAAATTCAGTGGCTAGCTCCTTCTTACACTGAATAATGAGAGGCTATGCACCTATTATGAACAAATCATCAACATATAGCATTAGAATCACAGGTGCATTATTCACAACTTTTTAATAGATATTTGTATCGACATGACTCTTGGAAAATCCAAGTCTTGTCAAGTAGATATCAATACATGCATACCAAGATCTTAGAGCTTTCATGAGTCCATACAAGGCCTTCTTCAATATGCGTACATGGATTTATCTTGGGTGTACCTCAAAACCTTGAGGTTTCTCTATGTATACTTCTTCCTCAATCACTCCATTGAGAAAGGTAGTATTTACATCCATCTGATGTAAACTCCAACCTATTGATGTTGCTAGAGATATGATGGCTCTAATAGATGTATATTTGGCAATCAGAGAAAACGTCTCATCATAATCTTCTCCCTCCCGCTAACAGAATCCTCTAGCCACAAATTGTGCCTTGTATTTATCGATACGTCTATCCACTGCATGTTTTATCTTGTAAATCCATTTAGGCACAATTTACCATACATCATTTTTCATTATTGATATTCTTCCATCATAGCTTCCTTCTATTCTTTATGCTTGACTGCTTCTTCAAAGGTGGAAGGTTTTGTAACTAGAATATGGTTTTGAATTCTTGCTTTCTCTGATTCCTTTATAATTGATACTTGGTAAGACCATCTGCTTCACCACTGATGAAGTCATTTTCCCCATGCTTGCAACTGCCAATGTAGCTCCCTCCTAGAGTTATCACACGTGACCTTCCTAGAACAAGAACAAGAACAATAACAAAGGAAAATAGCAGAAAACATTCTTCAACACTCTTCTAGTGTTGTGATCAATCATTCTTCCATAGTAACTTATTTGGAAAAAACAAATACATCTCCATGGTAACCTCCATGAAATCTTGTAAGATAACCTTCCCGAGACAAGAACAATAAAAGTATTTCCATTATAATAGAATTTTCATAAGAACGTATCTATGTAACAAGAATGAATAACAATTTCATGATGATCGACATAGTATGATCAAGGTGAAATGCAAGGGAGAAAAAGAAGAAATATATATCTAGAGGAGATGCTAGTTCATTTTGCAAACAAGTACAATAAGCATCTATATCAATAGTATTCACATGCCATCAATTATTCATTACATATATAAGTAATAGAACCTTTCAAAGTCTGCTTTCACAATTTGTAATGTAGAAACTATCAATATTGATATGTGCAAATTGGAAACTTATCAATTTAATAAAACCTAGAACTTGAAGCCTCAAATACTATGGAGAATGTGCTTGTTCCTTTGAATGTATTTAATCCATGATCATTACTTGGAAAAGGTCTCTAGTACATTCCCTACAAGCATACTCATGCTTTGCTAGATGATATAACTTGAAAAGCATATAAAAGTGCATACCTTCGAAATCTTTGTAGCATCGTCCAACTTGTATTTCTAATATGAAACTAGACACCATCTTGATAAGAAGAGATTAGAAACTGAATCAGAAGGTTGAATGATTAAAACAAGCTAGAAAATCTGAAATTTCAACTTTGACCACAAAGTCAATTTGACCAAAATTCAACCTTTGACTTTGACCATTCAACCTTTATCTTTGGCCAAAAACTCAAACTTGACGTTTTTGCTAACTAAGGATGCCAAGAGGTGTGCTATGATAGGGCGCACTAGGATGTCAAATAAATATGCCAAACGTTTAATTTTAGGTGCCCCAACAAATGGGTTAGGGTTTTTTTCCGCTACAAAACCTGACTGCAACTACAACTGCAACTGGTGCTATACCGAGCTTGACAATGAACTTCCCAATCTACCTTCGAGTGGTTAGACTATCTGAAGATAGTGTGGGCCCATAACCTGTTAAAATAATTGATGTGCTCATTTTCACCATATACAATATCTCTTTTATCACCCATACATAGGCATGAAGCCACCCCGAGCACCTTAAACTTTGACAAAATTGTTCTGGAAATCCATACTAGAACCAACAGACAAACCCTAGCTTCCAACTACAACAAAAACTGAAGAAAAGTAGAGCGATGCTTCTCCAAGGGTAGCACACAAGAGAGAGAGAGTCTCCATATCCACAGAACAAGTACCATACACAACTGTAACAATTGCAGCTGCACTACTCTCTCAAACTTGCGCCATACTTAGCAAGAATATCACCAAGAGTGTTACCAAGAGTATCACTAAGAGTTTCATAAAGAATATCACCAATAATATCAATTAGAGAGAGACCAAGACCAAGAGATGACCATACACCCTTATTCCTCCTTGCAGTTGCAGTTGAAGATGCAACTACAGCTCTCCACAAGACTTGTGTTCTAATTGGGTGTACAAATGAGGTAAAACGTCCTCTATTTATATTAATCTGTCCAGTGAATTTTCTGGCTGGGCCAACCTGAATTTCTTGTAATTATATTTTCTTCTTATCTTTTTCCTGTAGAGCCGACTTGTCTTTATCAAAGATAATATTCTAATATTATTTATTTTGTTAGGCTGCTTGTCTTCTAGGGTTTTCACACATCTGTTTAGGGTTTCCCTTTCTTTCAAAATATTCCATTATAGTCAAAGGTTACACGTGGAGTTTAATACCTCCCACAACTAATCTAACATAAACATTCCCAGCCTACAACTTTTGTGATAACATTTTCGCGTCATTTCCAGGAAGGATTTTGAATTCTCTTCCAAATCCTAATGACACTTTGGAAAGCTATCCCAAAATCGTCTTCCTTAGCTTTCCTAGCGACTATACCCAAAGAAAGTTCCCTTCTCACCTTTTTAACTTTTGATAATATTTCCTTGAATATTGTTTGCCGATTCCACCATGGGATGAAATAAGTGTAATCCGACCCCCAACAACACTCCCGGACATCGTAAACCTTCAAACAAAAGTTATAGTCCTCCATCATTCCCCACTTCTCATGATTGTCCCTCTACTTCTCTTAGCCCTCCACCCTCACCTACTACCTCCACACCTCCACTCTCACCCGTGCTCACCTTGCCAAGTGTTACATGGAAAACATGGGTAGAAGATGCTTTCAAACCATTGGACATGAAAAATATCCTTGGATCTCCTCGTGAAGTCCTAAAGGATTTCAAAGATTGGATCCCCATATTTTCAGGAGAAGATCTTATTAAGACTCAAGATCACTTAGATGTCTTCCTCCTCACTCCATAACCTCATTACCAACATGAATACTTTCTAATGAGACTCTTCTCTTACACTTTTGTTGGAAAATCTAAGGAGTGGTATGATAGTACTCTCCTAGGAACAATCATGAATTGGGACCTCTTTCGAGAACTCTTTACCAAAATATTTGAAAAGAACAAAGACTACCAATCCCTTTATGATCAACTATACAAGCACAAGAGAAATTTAGGGAAAAGTATAAGGGATTTCAATGATAGATTCAACACCCTCGTAATGATTTTCTCTCGAGACTTAAAACCTTCCCATGCTATTATTCTCAAGTATTACATATGAACCATGAAAGACCCTTATGGAGTTTTAATTGGGAAGTGTCCATCAACTTTGTTTGAAGCCCAAGAAAGAGCGTGTGAGATAGAAGACAACGTAACATCCTCTATTATACAAGAGGAATAATTTCTTGAAGAAAACATTTAGATCAATCTAATTGATTACCTTGTCTCACAAAATCCCCCCCCCTCGATGTCAAAACTTACCTACAAGGGTGTTGGCGCAAGTTTGATTAGACTAGGGTCCTTCTCAGGTTACCAACAAAAGGTACCGAGTAGTCTAGAGTGCTGGAATTTTCATCTCCTTTGAAGAGAATAAGTCTCACCCGAAGCACTGCTGAGACAATTAGATAGGGAAGGGTAAGGAAAAGACTTAGGAGGATCCACAAAACCATTGGGACTCATCCTGATCTTGCGTAGGAGACATGAACAGATATTAATGTTAAGTATGCAAGAATTGAACCTACTTACATTATGAACAAGCCTTTAAACACATAATCATCAAGAAGAACTCATAAACCATAAGGAAATACTGTACTGCATAAGTAAAATACACAAAGATACATCATTTTGAAAATTCTGGTCCTTCTTCATATTATCTTCATAATATTTCTTTGGTTACAGACTCAGAAATACTTTGTAGTGATATGTACATACACTTGACTCTGGACTCTTGTTGCAGAGTTCCAATTCTCAGACAAATAAGTTGATTACATTACAGACTTGGGACTTTTCATAACTCGACTTACAACAACCAAAAACTAAAACTAGACTGACTAACTGAGCAACCCTTTTACAATTATGTTCAACCCTATATATATCTAGGTTGTGTCTTCCATTTCAGCTTGCACGCTTCCTTGCTATGTTGAAACCATTTGTTTCTTAGCTGGCATTGTGTTGTCTTTCACAACCGATTTTTGTTGCTCTCTCTCACTCTGTTGTCCAGCTTCTTTTGAATCTTGCACAACTTGTGTTCAGTAAAAACTTGCTCGATTCCTTATCCCAAAAATGAAGGGCTCAACAGGCTCTGACCACAATCCTTGACTCACCCTCAAGTCAAGTGCTTGGTTCTTTCGTGTATACCAGGAGCATCTATTTTTTTCCCTTGTCCTCCTTTTCTTCTTCCTTCATCTCCTTTGTTTGTGATTTCTCTTCTTTTACCTCTTCAAACGAAGGGCCCAACTCTGGGACCAATTCTAAGGCTCACTGCTTTAATCCTTGAAAGTTTCCAACTTTGTTCTGCCACTTCCTAGCAAGAAGTGATGCCTCCGTAACAAAAGGTTGGGTCTCTTCTTTACTATACCCCTTTGGCTTGGACACGACCAACAAGTTCCACTCGGAATCTGTTATTGCATCAAATTGATGCATTTGCATGTATGCTGTCTGAATGATAGGTCAGAAGTCGCGCAACTCTTTCTTTGCTACAGAATGTACCTCAAAATGGGCATTCAGTTCATTGTCCTTTTGTTGGATTTGGCCAAACTTCTGTTGTTTCTCCATCGGATCCATCATGGCCGCAACTTCTTCATTCAACACCTGGATCTTTGTGCGCACCTCCTCCAAGACTTGGTTTTGTCGAGCGATGATGCCCATCCAATCCCTGACTTCTTAAAAGATTTTTGTGCATTCCACTGTGTATTTGTGTAGTGTTGCTCAGGCATCGTTGTTTTGAAGTACGGTCTTTTTCATCTTCTTCCAGCTTCTGAGATTGCTACTCTGCTTCCTGCTGAATCTATTGCAACTGTGATTCTAGATGCTCAGCGTGAGTGGCTAGTTGTGTCCATGCTCCTTGTAGCAGTTCAATATGGTGCTCTAGCTCACCTGCGTCATTGGATTTAGGTAGTTTGGGTGCAACCTTCTGAATCTTTGGCCAGGCTTCGGTAAGTCTTTCCTACACTCTTTCCAGTTTGCGCTGAACTTGGATTTTGTCGTGCACTTCCTGTGTCCTGCATGTTTGTGCGCAGAGCTCTTCCTGCCTTGTGACCTCAGCAGACCTCTTGACCTCTTGGATCCTTTTCTATAATTGATCATTTAATGCTTTGATCAGTCCAAATAAGTAAGTCGTTGGGCCCTATACCAGGTCAGCTGATGAAGGGGCTACATCTCTAGGTGCTTGTGTTTGATGTGGAAGTTAGATGGTCGTTGAATGCTCTGAGAAGGTCTCTACCTCATCCTCTATTGATGTTCCTAGCGCTATCCTCAACCTTAGCTCTGAGGGAAAAATATTCAGAACTTATGTTATGGCTATGCATAGTTGCATCAGTTTTTCACAATGTTGAGGGTTCTGGAGAACCCGCTCTATCTATTCACGCTTGGGTGTCGCGCTCTGCCCAGTTGTTGATTCTGGTACTTTCTGAGCATTTGGTATCTCCTGCTCTTTTGTTGCGTTGTGCTTTATTGGGCACCCTCACTCTTGGTTGGTGAGGTGATTTGTTGGTTTATTTGGGCTTGCGGCCCCTCCATAGTTTGAATGTATTTTTCTTACGTCGAAGGCTCAGGCTCCTGTTCCTTGATGTATYGATTCAGACCATTCATATTCATGCTCTACTTTGGTTCTTTGGGGTTTGGACCAGAAACTTATGGTCTCAGCTTAGTCGACTCTTGGGTTATTTCTGGGAGTCCTCACTCCATTTTCTCTGGCTGATCAAGCTGCATCGGCTATGGGTTTTTGGTCTGGGGTGGAATGGTGGTTTCTTGGGTTGGCGACTAGGGTGGTGGTGGTGACGGAGGGTTTTGAGTGAAGAATGTGGATGGAAATGTTTCAGGCTCAGGGTCATCATGAATGTGGATGATAGTGTTGGCTTTAAACATTGAGCAGGTGTGGGGGGCGGCTAATGCAAGTGGTTAGGGGTTCAAAGGCTTATTTGGTGAAACCCCAGCTCTAGGCCTCTTCACCAATGGTTCAGTACTGAACATAGTGCTCAATACATGGTTAACATCCTCACTTGAAAACACGGCATCGGCTAGCAGCTGACAGAGGACCGATATTTTCTTTCGCTCCAATTGTTGCATCTCTTCTTCCTCCTCAGAGTCTGATTGTGTTGGAGCTTCTAGCTTCTGTGACTCTAGACCTGAGCTTGGTTCGGCTCCTGCTACTTTGTCTGTCTTCTTTAGCATCTCCGCAGGAAGAATATAATGCATTCTTGACTTGTGTAGGCTGCGTTTGACTCCTGTCCACAACATGACTTCCTTGTCAAAGGCCTCCTCGTCTAGATAGAACGACAACATCCTTGTGTGGAAATATTCCCTACTAACATGTCTTCACCAGAAAAATGTATGGTGTTGGTTCATGCTCAAGGAAATGTTTCCACTAGTACATATGACAAAATTTGTGACAGTTTTTCATTGATATTGCCACACATATTTGTCGCAATTTCCACGAAAG
>JASDQU010372715.1:130950-151900 GCA_032191745.1 Picea mariana
ACCTTGAAGAATTGGAAACTCTTACGAACCTAAAGGGTCGTTATGACATTGACTCATATATTCTTGTAAAAACATAATGTTATTTGATGCCTCGATAATTTAGGCATAGTGTATATAAGGGCTAGTTATCAACTCCTTCCTTGATAATAATAAGAGGAATATTACTAATATAATAAGAAGAGACTTGTGGATGTCACTTGCACAATTGTTGGAGCATACAAAAAGGACAACAATAATGAGGTTTATTGAACAAGTTTATTGAACAAAGTTGATTAAATTGTTGTCAATGGCCACTTCATCTTCTGAGTCCTCATCCTCACTTTGTAAAAACATAATAAAATAACATAAGTTCAATGAATAAAAAAATTATTAATTTTTAAAGATGTAATAAAAAGACTAACATATTAAAAATTTCTCAATATCCTCTAATTATTTTGAATCACTCTCATCATATATGTTCATCGTGCATTTATTTTGAGTCAATTTTGGATCACTTTGCTTTTTATTTTTCGTATTCTCTAGCAATGCTCTATTTTTATTAAGATTTTCTACAACATGAAACAAAGTATATTAAATAATGATTATAATTATAAATGGAATTCTTCATAAAATAAATAGATGTCTATATCATATAAAAATAACAAGGTATGAAATTACAACTCACTCGGAGTTTTTTGTTGCTGATGCCATTGATTACTATATCTTTTCAATTTCTTCTATCACCTTCTTCATCTTTTTCCCTTTGCTTACCATTGTCATTTGACAGTCCCTCTCCAYGAAAATCCATATGATTTGTAAATATATTACAACAATACACTAATGAGGAAAGTACATAAAATCCATGGAATAAATTATACACATAATTTGACATGAATATTGAAAATGCACACACATAACATCAACATATGCAAGTACACATTTTTCAAAGAAAAGCAACGAAAGTCACCAAACTCAACGAAAGTCAACTATAATTTGGTGTAAATATCAATTTGATGTGATCCCATCCTCCTTCAATCTAATAGTAACATTGTTTATGGTTTTGGTATCATCTCTTATCTTCCCACTCCTACTTAAGGTTTTTAAAATGATACATTAATGAGGCAAGTACATACAATCCGTGGAAAAAAATATACACCTAATTTGACATGAATATTGAAAGTGCACATGCATAACATCAACATATGAATAGACTCTATATTCAACGAAAGGTAATGAAATTCACCAAATCCAACCAAAATCAACTAGAATTTGGTGTAAACATTTGAGTTTATGTGATCACGTCCTCCAATCTGATAGCAACATTGTTATGGTTTTGGTATCATGTCTTGTCTACCCAATCCTAACTATGGTTTTTACCCATGTGAGTTATTGCACACTTATTATAGTGGCATATCCCTATGTTAGAATTCATTCTGCATTAATAAATACTGCATAGAAAATAATGAGCCAAGTGAACTACTATTGGACAATGGTTATGATTATCCAAGATACTACCATTGGATTATTGCACCTATGTATGGAATTTATTAAGATGCCTATAATGGACTCAAATTTGGATACTAATCTATCAGATATTGTTATATCCATTAAGAGGTTCTTATCCCACCAATGATGGAAAATAATGTATACTAAAAGAACAAAAATATAACATCAAAATACATACATACAATATTATAATMTTTGGTGGAAAATATTATAGAAAATTTTTCAAAGAAGAAGAGAAACCTCAAAATGTAGTGAGAGAGAGATAACCAAGGCTAGGAGAACAAGCCACATTGAGTATCCTCGAAATCGTTTCACATTGCACTATTATAAATATCATGATATTCAAGGAAAAAATGAATTTTCAACTCCATGCTATCTTTTGTTGAGGTATTCATCCCATAGCTCCATGGTGGGATTTTAGCCTACAATGCAAGGCTATGACAAATAGTTTCCCATTATCCTTATTATCAATGGAGATTTTGTCATGTGTTCAAATCCTTTCTCTAATAGGGTTTCTACAAAGTCTAAATAGAGTGATTCTATAGAGTCTTATTAGAGTGATTTAGGGAGGAAGGTGGGTGATTAGGACATGTTTACTTCTATAGGATACCTTAGGTCATTGAAGAGAAAGAGACACCTCATCGGGAAATTCTCTACAACGTGGGACAATTCAACCATGGACTAGAATAGATTGACCACAAGCATGGGCAATTGATAGATTCCATTTGTGGGTTAGAGGTAGGAAATGACGACCAAGATGAATAAAAAAACACTAGTAGAGTAGAGGCTAAAAAAACCTGAGATTTTTAGGAGGTATCCACTCCACCATGTTATATCAATGTGGATTCTATTTCTGAAGTTGAGGATTATAATTTTCTACTTCATGTCTAATAACTCTACTTTTTTTCTCTTGCTATGAAAGGAGGGAGGAAATGCGCTCTAGGTAGTAGTGATATAGATGATATGTTGTATTTTACTAAGATGAACCCCAATAGTGGGATAGATAGATCCCTGAATAACTCCCTTCTCTGTGTGTGTGTGTGTGTGTGTGTGTGTGTGTGTGTATCACTCTGGTCAAGTCTCTTATGGAAGCCAAGCACTATTTCTGACCCAAAAATCTTCTTTGGGCTCAATATGATATTTTAAGGTTGCTAAATCTTCCCAAGTCAGTAGGAGACTTTCCCCAAGCAACGTTTCAAACTCTAGTTCCAATCAAAGAAAGTGGTAGGAGTCATCATCATCATGACTATTGCAACATTTAAAAGTATTGGAGGGTTATATTATGTGGTTATTTAAGGTACATAGTGACTTATCAGGAACTAGAAGAATATCAACAATGAGTTTTACTTCACTTGGTCTCGGTCTAAGATGGTTAAAATGTTTAATTTTCATTTTGTTCATGCCTCACTCTTTGAGTTTGGGTTAGTAGGGTTAAATGGATTTCAAATTTACAGTATTCCATAGCCTATTATCACCCATGGTAAACCTTCATAGTAGTTATTAGGGCCATTATTCCTAACAATATCTTGTCAACAAACAATCAGGCTCAATTTGGGCTTGTTTGGTTTTTTTCCTGCGCACAATGTTTTTTCCTTAGGAGAGGCCATCTAAGACTTATTTTCAAGTTATGAAAGCCTCTCATATAAACAATCTATGTTTAAAGTATGATGAATTAAAATTTTGTGAGTTGTAGAGTTAGTTTGCAAAAGTTCAACATTGACCCTTTTCATTGGTCACTAGGTGATTTCTACATGAGCTAGAGCTTTGAAAAAATACAATATGAATATACCTTTTAAAAAAAATAGTGGTTGCACCTTGCATGGCTCGAGATAATATTTCCAATGGGCCATGATTTTCCAAATTTTGAATTAGTATGACTAACCTACGAAGGGTCAAAGTTGCACATGTCCTAGGTGGCCAGATTTCATAAATGCGACTTCCTGATCTGATTATATTCTAAATCTATCCCAAAGAGAAAATTAGGCCTAATGGTGATATAGGAAAGTTTGGAACCTTTCAATTGGTATATCATATTCTTGGTTTTGACCACTGGTTGCTAAGAATGAGCTTTAGCAAGTTTGAGGCTAGTTTAAGGGAAACAATTTGGTTATAGAGGTTCAAGTTCTAAAAATCACTATTTATGGGCACTAAATTAGAAATTTTGAGTTTCCATGTTGTTGTCGTCCTTGAGACATTTCGAATAAAACCTCATTTTCCTCAATCCAACACCAAATGACCCAATTAGAGTTGTCATATGTCTTCATAATGGTTTCAAGGGAAAGGTGTTAGACAACTTGCATGGTGGAATTTCAAGGTAGTTAAATCAACATTTGGTAGCCTCGTGTTAGATTTATGAGTTGATGTCATTGAATTTCTCATTGAGACCTTTCCAATGATAGTTTTTTGTCTAAATTAGATACCTTATGATGACATGGAAACCTTCACAAAAATAAGTCCCTTAGGGGTCCCATTAGCAAATCAACATTTAAAGTGAGATCTTTCTAGGGAAAATTGAAGGCCTAATTGGCATGGGTTCAAATTTTCAATTTTGTAGTTGAGATGGTATTGTTAGGAACTTTTCAATGACATGCTCCATGTCTCATTTTGAATTTGTTTCATCTAGCTCTATCCTCAGCCTCCTTCAACAAAATTCATATAAAAGTCAAAGCATGTTGACTTTGCATGCAAACCAAAAAAATAATTTTGAACTAAAAAAATAAAAAATAAAAGGAGAATACATGATTATGCCACACATGCCTTCATGCGAAAAGGAGAAAAAGGAGGGGCTCCATAGTTGCAAGCTATGGAATGTGACCATTAAGGGGGAAATCTTTGAAAACTGACCAAAGAAGTGATAGTTTTTCCTAACTAGGTAGAGGTTATCTCAAGTAGGGTATTTCTTGAGATAATGACCTATAAGGGACCCATCTATATTATGACCATATATAAATGGAGAAAATGGGGTGTAATGAAGAAAATATAAGGAGGAGAGGCAATACTTTCCCCAAGAATTTGAAGGAGTAGGAAAAGATGAAGATTATGTAGGAGAGCATGGAACACTAGGAGAGGAAGAAGACAAGGAAGTCTAAGCTAGCCCAAATGGGCTCCCAATTAGAGTAAATATTATATGTTCAAGAGTAAATTAGAGTAATCAAGGTGAGATACATAGCATTCAACAATGATCTCTTGAAAAATCCCTATGACAAGGGTGACTCCACAATGTTTATTAATGAGAAGATGAGTTCCGTCCTATTGTACAAAGCCTCAATGATAAGGAGAGGGGTGAGAAGTGATGGAAAATGTGATTATTTTGGTTATAATTGTCAAGGATTATAGTGTCAAGTTGGTCTTTGATCTAACAATTATGAGTAAAAAGGAGACTTAGAGAGGGGAATAAATTTCATTCGTCATTATGAGTAATGAGGGATCTTTTTCAATAGAGTTTGTAATAGGGACTATTTTTTGTTGGGGAGAAGTGTCCAAATATTGGTTTACCCTAGGATCATCAAGGGATTTCTCATATATGTACAAGGATTTGGATGTGAGTTATTATTATATGAATAAGCATTTTGTAGTAGTGTCCTTTGCAGCCTTATAATANAAGGAGACTTAGAGAGGGGAATAAATTTCATTCGTCATTATGAGTAATGAGGGATCTTTTTCAATAGAGTTTGTAATAGGGACTATTTTTTGTTGGGGAGAAGTGTCCAAATATTGGTTTACCCTAGGATCATCAAGGGATTTCTCATATATGTACAAGGATTTGGATGTGAATTATTATTATATGAATAAGCATTTTGTAGTAGTGTCCTTTGCAGCCTTATAATACTTGCACTAACATGTGGGATGAGAGGAGGGGTCTAGATTATTGGGATTAGCTTCATGCATTGTTTAATAGGAATTAGTATTTGGACTAGGGATACAAATAAGGTTAGGATTATGGAAATGAATGAAGTGAGGGATCTTTTCTAATTTATTTTCCACAATGAGGATATGGATAAAAACTTTGTATATGGGGGTTCTCTAAAATAGTTATACTTATTTATAAAAAAAATACAAGTAAACCAAAATTATATTTAAAATATCTACAAGTAAACCAAAGCACCACATGGAACTTGGCATATATATCAATATCTACATATTCATGAGGATTGTGAACTTTTACGAGTATAAAGTCTACTTTTTAAAACACGTCAAAACCCTTACCTTTTCATTGTTCTTTCGCCAGATCCATTAGCCCATACAACTTGATAAGAGTTTTCAACGAGATGAATTTCGATCACCAAGACCTTCATGAATCATAAAAGACAATTTTTTTATATGATTAAATAATTTATAATAAGAAAATAAGCATGCATTTAGTTATGTAAAATACTCTAGAAAAAAATTAAGTTGTCGCATACCTTAATGAGCTTCTCTTTGTTTCAAGAATAGGTTATTCTCTACTAAACAGGGCCAACCACATGAAGGTGGAAGCTCATATGGCCCCTCCCCCCCCTCACATCGCTCTCAATTTCCCATACCCAACAAATGATTTTCTCTATATAGAAAACATATATACGTTAATGCATAACTAGGATAGTCATCAAAACATATGAACATATAAACATCAATAAAGATCCAAAAACAAGTCATGAAGTTATACATCTAATTTTTCTTTGATTTATGTTTTTTTACATTCATAAAACTGACAATTGGGTTATCATCATCATCCAAGGACATTCTATTTCGTGTGCCCTGTCCTTCTATTATTTCTGTGCACTCAGGTACCATACTTTTGGTACGTCGCTGAGAAGGGTTAGCTGGCATCTGTTCAATTTCATGAACTAGAACAATGAAAATGATCATATCGATATGTTGAAATATAATTGAAATAACTAATTCATTGTTTTTATTAACATTACAGTATTGCTCTTTACCTGTCTCTGTAGCTGGGACAGTTGGTGCCTTAATTTCCTGTCCACTTGGTTTCTCTCGCATTTCACCCTCTTGAGCTACATGCTCTTCAATTTTGAGAAGATAATATATAAGTATAAGTCAGGAAATAAATATCTACAATCACAATAAATATTTCTAATTCTGAAGCATACATACCAGAATGGGTACTCTGCTCTACATTATCACTGGACATGTGGACCCTAATTGTATGATGTGGTGTTTGTTGAATACCGCTTGATTCACTACTGTGGTAGCACTGTTGCTTTAAAACAAACATAAATACTTAGTTAAGGGTGATATAATAAAATATGAAAAGACTTTACAAGCATGCTACTACGGTTTCCTTATTCATTTGATTTACCTGCATGGCTGGGGAGATAGGATTCTAGCCCAAGATTTTTCTATATTCAATGACACTTTTAAAACCATGCTTGTAACCAAGCTTCAGGTCCTCCTCAGTGGTAGCAGTGCCAAACATATTTAACTGCAATGCATAACACCATTAAAAATACCAATAACAGAAACATATATATGTTCGCTACTATTAAATAAATATTAACCACAGTTAATCATTTAAATCTTACTATTTGGGCTTTGATTTTTCCATAGCCACCCTAGCCTAGTTTATGCTGGCCGTGTTTTTCCACTCTGGCCTTTGTTGCTTTGGATGTGTCTGGTAGCCTACATATGGAATTTTTGAAAAAAAAATTAGATATCGGAATTGTTACTTAAAAAATGAAAGAAAAACATAAATTCTCATATTTCACTGATAATATGACATGTATTGTACCTTCCTTGACCAGCTCGTGGTTGTCGTCCTTATTTTTTAAACAAGTTCTCCTTTGCATCCTCTATTAGCGCTTTCCACTCTTTCTCGAAAACCATGGGAGGGCGCTCATGCTTTAGGTCTATTTGCAATTTATCCCTATACTGAGCCGTAGTGTATTTTAAATTCTCATTGGATAAATTTGTAACCACTTTCTTGTTGAAAGTGTTGTCGAACAAGTTCACCATGTGATCTATTAAATCATCTTTCTTTTTGCTATCTTGGCCATTCCACCGTGTGCAAATGGTGGGGCCAAACAACTCCAATTCTTTTTCATGTAAGTTTCTATAGAAAACATTGTTTCCTGTAGTAACGTGTTATCCATTAATCAATTAATAATCTCAAGTTGTAATCCATTTCAATTTCATTAAAATTATGAATCAATTAATGGGAGAATTACCTGCAATCTTCTGAATCTTTATCAGAACACATGCATCATCCACCTGAAAGGTGACATCTAGTGATCCAGTGCTTTTAATTCGTTCAACTCTATGCAGAATAGTATCATGTGCACCTACACTATGTTCCTCTCTGGAGTCATCATGTGGAGTCCCAGGCTCCGGCATGTCATGCCGGTCAAAATCACCTCGCTCATCAATGGATTAAAGGGGAACATCAGGAAGATCAAAAAGCCTCACTTGCACTTTTCTATGTTGACCTTTTTTTTTCATTGGACCCTCACTGCTACCTATAGCAGTTGCAGGATCTACAGGTTCCCCACGCACGGGGTTTAAAAACTCCTACAAACAAAAAAAATTTCTTTATCAGATCATATACAAAATATAAAACTAAAAAATGGATATGAAATTGTCATAGCTAATAAAAATATGTAAAGATGCCACTTACCCCATAATCAGTTAATGTAGTTTGTAGCTCTACAATTCTTTCCCTGTCCTCCTGTGTCAGGGGTCTTTTGCTAATCAAACCTAGATATTCCATGTTAGCCTTCTTCAAGGCCTTCGTTACAGTTGTCATTGGGTTTGTCGAGTAATATATTTCGTCCTCATCAATATCCTCTGTGGGAGACTGGACCGATGTTTACACAATAAATTAATCAACAAAATTTATGAAATTCACCTCTAACATTAAAAAAATGAAATATTACAGTAATATCAGAAAAACAATAAAAAAATTTCATAAATTTAGTTGTTGTAGTCATAAGTTGTTACTGTATTTAACATTTACCTGGTGAGGCACTGCGGGTGCCTTTCCACGATCACCCTAGAGATATGTAACGGGTGAAACTCGGACACGTTCACCCTGGACATAAGTTGACACAATAAATCAATCAACAAAAGTTATGAAATTCACCTGTAACATTTAAAAAATGAAATATTGGAGTAATATCAAAAAAAAAATAATGAAATTTCATAAATTTAGTTGTTGTAGTCATAAGTTGTTACTGTATTTAACATTTACCTGGTGAGGCACTGCAGGTGACTTTCCACGGTCACCCTAGAGAGATGTAATGGGTGAAACTCGGACACGTTCACCCTGGACAGAAGTTGATACAATAAATCAATCAACAAAAGTTATGAAATTCACCTGTAACATTTAAAAAATGAAATATTGGAGTAATATCAGAAAAAACATAATGAAATTTCAGAAATTTAGTTGTTGTAGTCATAAGTTGTTACTGTATTTAACATTTACCTGGTGAGGCACTGCGGGTGCCTTGCCACAGTCACCCTGGAGAGATGTATCAGGTGATTTTCTACCATGATCAGTACCCTGGATAGATTTTGACACAATAAATCAATCAATAAAAATTAGGAAATTCACCTATAAAATTAAAAAAATGAAATATTGTAGTAATAACAGAAAAAAAATAATGAAATTTAGTTGTTGTAGTCATAATTTTTTACTGTATTTAACATTTACCTAGTGAGGCACTGTGGGTGCCTTGTCACGGTCACCCTGGAGAGATGTATTGGGTGATTTTCTACCATGGTCACCCTGGACAAATGTTGACACAATAAATCAATCAATAAAAGTTAGGAAATTCACCTGTAACATTAAGAAAATGAAATATTGTAGTAATAACAGAAAAATAAATAATGAAATTTAGTTGTTGTAGTCATAATTTTTTACTATATTTAACATTTACCTGGTGAGGCACTTCAGGTGTCTTTCCACAGTCACCCTCTCCATCTATTCGATTTAAGTTGTAATCGATCAACAACTCTTCACCTGGAACTATTGTTTTTGTTGCACATACAAATATATGATTTCCTTCGCGTGCCTCAAATATGCAATTCGATTTCTTAGTTGTTTCCACTGGTTGTGTACTATTTATAAAGCCTGCAATGTTTCTAGTAGCTTTTGGCCTTCCATCAATATACATAGTTTCCCCTTTATTTTGATTATTATCTAGTAGTTGTATATAATTTGCGGCAACTTCGTATCTCTGCATACTTTGCGTATATCAGACCAACATCAACCAATGATTGTATTTTTATAATGGTCTGACATACTCCATCAATTCAATTACAGTGCCATAGCCAACCTTTATGCCATCCATGGAAAATAACCCCAATCCATGTAAGGACGAAGGAGCAATGTGATACATCCTCCCACCGATGAAGAAATTTGTTTCCACTTCAGGTATCTCCTTAGGTGCCCATCGTTGCACTAGATGTTTATACCTCAAGGGAAAATCAATGTCACCTATGCTCTCAACATCATAATTACACGACCCTCCATTGGCAATAAAAAATTGCATGCGGGTACAAAATATTTTCCTTACCTTTTCCAACCTAGTTGATCTAGAACCGGTAGATCTAGTACAACACGTCTCACTTTCAACCTCTCTTACTATATCTTGATCATCACTCAAGGAAGATAGATCAGACAGATACCTATTTGGTGGTACCTACACTCATTAAAACAAGAAGATAAGTTATCGTGCCAATATACATGTTTGGTACCAACACAGTTGCATATAGTTGCATAGTTGCATAAGTTGCATATAGTGGGAGAGGACCCCTGGATTGGTTGTGGGGATAAGTTTGGGCTTTCGCTACATATCATACAACTCCTGAGAGAAATATTATACCTTAATCTCAACCAAGTTCTCAATATCTCATTGATTTCAATATGGGGACAAGAATGGAAGCATGCAGAGGAGATTACTTTTAGAGGCGAGGATGCAAATATTTGGGAATAATACATTGCAAAACTTAGAGCAATTCATGTTAGTATTAAATATGAGGATGATCGTTTGATCTAATCAAAAAATTCATCGAGTGATTACGCTCCCAAGGAAGAATATAAGTTTTTATGTTCCAATGATCATATGGGGGTTCAAGTGTGGTGGTAGAAGAAAGTGTGAAAGTTTAAATGCCATTTAAAGACTGATATTTTCATGTGGTTGATGCTTATTAATAAGGCACTTTCATGGGAAATCCTATAGAAAAGGATTACATATTTTCTTAGGAGGTGTCCTTTGTGCAAGGAAAATGAAGAGTCAAATTTACATATTATCATGACATGTTCATATGATATTCATGTATGGGAGGAAGTGAAAGGTTTAACTAGGTTAAGAAATATTTGGAGTGATTCTTCAATTGAGGAGGGTTTAAGATCCTAGTGTGAAAATGAGAATGTAAAGAGGTTTAGAGATTATCCTTTTTTATTATCTTAGGGTATATGGCTCACTAAGAATGTTGAATTTTTTTAGGAAAAATCCATCCCTCTGTGTTAGTGTGTTACTAAATCATTAAACATATTAACTAGTTTCAATCAAGTGATAAAGGATAAACCTAATTAACAAATACCAAAGGAGAACATTGATAAATTTGGAGCTTGTGCATGCTTTGATAGTTTTTCAACATATATTCAAAGAAATGAATTATATTGCATATGGTTTTTCAAAGGTTGGGATACAGTTGGCTTGTGGTGAATGGATCATCAAAGAATAGGATATGGAAATGTTTATAAATATACACATCTTCATTTTCTTGAAAACTTCAATAGATGAACCATTGTCACTGGATCATGAGATTATAAGATAGTTGTGTATATTATTGGACTTGGTAGACTAACTTCGTCAAATTCTAAACTCATAATTACCTAGCCCTATTTTATGAATCTTAAAAATATGATATGCGAGCAATGAGCCTGGCCATTCAACCAAACACAAATTACCTTGGAATATAAGAATGCCTAAAGTTGTTGTATCTCCAAATTTATGTCCACCTTCATCATTGTGATCACACTGATTATGTCTACATAGTTATTAGATTTTACCTTGTACCTCTTTTTGTTGAGATCGTGTGGTCATTATGGTGAATGAGCTCACTAGCGATGTTTTGTGCATCAATTCCCCTGGAAGAACCATCACAAAGTCTATACATGAATATATGATCAAATTCTAGAGGTAGAACTTGTCTAATGGTATCTCCAACTCTTATGGGTTTTCAAGCCATTAACAAGTATTTTATTTTGAACATTGTATCGATAAGAGATGGTCATTTTCCTTTGAATATTTCTTCATTTTGTGAGATCCAAAGACCCCACATAACATGTAAAGGTAGAGAAACTAGGTCTTGTGGACTTCCATGATATTTTAAACTAGTTGTTCCAAGCTTCTATCATTGTGTTCCTAGCCCAAATTTGGTATCTTCCTTGTTATCCTAAAGCACCGGGAGTCTGTTGTGAAGGGAAATCCATGCAAAAATTTTGGCCTTGGGTAGTGTCCAAATCCTCTAGAGACCACTCCACCACCATGGATTCCTTGCCTCCACATTCTACAATGAGAGGGTCTTACAACCCATTTTCACACTATACATGCCCTCTTATTTATTTTTTTCCATACAAGATAGTATTCACTTTCATATAAGACAATGGAAATGTTATCCCTCTTTTTCGCAATTAGTTTCCAAATTCCTTTAGTCGTTAGGGATCTAGAATTTTTTTTATGTCTTTTAGGCCCCATCCTCTCTCTAAATTTGACCTTGTTATCAACTCTCATTTTACATCAAGACAATGATAAACACTAGAGTGACCCAATATACTGAGATTGATTCCAAAACGCATTTTATAAGAATCCCCCTTCTAGCATGAGAGATCCATTTGTTTTATCAGTGATCTACTCTTGTTTTCATCCCGTCAAGGAGCCACAACCATTGTTTGCATTGGTATTCATTTGCTTTTAGCATGAACTACATGTATATAAAGCAACCATCACTATTCACTACAATGAAAGGGAGGAACTTCAGGATCATTTATCTCATGGCCTGTAAGACATGATAAAAGTATATGGATGAATTTTGAGCATTTATGTCCATTCCAATGGAGGAGGAAAAAAACTTTAGAATGCGATCTAGACACCTTGTGTTTTGAGTCGTAGTAGTTCCAAACAAGAGTATACAATCTGTTATAACCCTATAATTTATAGGATCAACTGGTGATTGAAATGTTATCTCTTTAGTGCTTTTGTTTGTCAAATGATTTTTTATTCTGCAAATGATTTGAGAAAAAGAAAAGAAAAGAAACGAAAGAAAAAGAAAAAGAAAGAAAAAGAAAAGACAGAAAAGAATAAAGAGGGTATAAAAAGAAATTCAAATAGAGCCCCATGCAATAACAATGATTTGGTCCATGCAGTTCAAGCATGGCCAACTCCTTTTAAATTGATGTTGATAGGAGTAGTGAATAAGCTTGGCTAAATTGTTTAATCTTAGCCAAGTGATTTAGGTTAGCTAGTGAATAAATTTGACCAAACTACCTAATCTTGGTCAAATAACCCCAGGGTAGAGTAATTCCTTAGTCCAACAGTTTAATCTGGGCTAATTGTCATAGGCAATTAGGTTAGAATGTAGGGTAGTTTGCTTTATCTCAATAAAACAAGCATGATGATCGATGTTGAACTATATTTTTGAGGTTTAAAGATTTGATGTCTAACCCCATGGTGATTAAAATAGAGAAATCTTGGGAAAACCCACAAAAACGTACNTAGTGAATAAATTTGACCAAACTACCTAATCTTGGTCAAATAACCCCAGGGTAGAGTAATTCCTTAGTCCAACAGTTTAATCTGGGCTAATTGTCATAGGCAATTAGGTTAGAATGTAGGTTAGTTTTCTTTATCTCAATAAAACAAGCATGATGATCGATGTTGAACTATATTTTTGAGGTTTAAAGATTTGATGTCTAACCCCATGGTGATTAAAATAGAGAAATCTTGGGAAAACCCACAAAAACGTACTTATCCTAAGTTTCTGACAAAATATGATTTTGCGCTCACCAAATAAAGACCGCACATAGATGAATGGCTAGAGAGCGATCGCCTAGATCAACAATTGACGAGTCTTTCCGGACCCCCCCGACTGTTCTACCTTTAACGGTAGGGGGTGGGGTCTAGAATCAGAGATAACGAGGGCACACATCCGAACAGCTGAGACGCCAGCGCTTTCATCAACGACTAAGATTGGATTCCAGACCCCCCCGATCATTCTGCTTTTAATGGTAGGGAGGGGGTCTGGAATGTTGATTATATTTCGTGCATAGATCTACAGTCCAGGAGCAGGTGCACTGATCGACGGCTAATTGTGTTTTTTGGACCCCCCCTATCGATCTTTTTTGAACGGAGGGGGGGTCCAGAATGGATTGTTTTTCTCGTGAGCCCATCTTCACTACATGGTAGAAATCTGTTGGTCTAGAATCCCATCACTTACCACTTCCCTTTTCTGACATACCCCGTCACCCCATGATGTCATTTTACACGTTTTCCCCAAAGGGTCACATCTCATTACTCCATCAATATGACTCCCTCGGTTCACCCATTACAAGTCCCTTCGCCATGGTCAAGTCCCAATCAACGTCCTCCACGTCACCAGACTGTATTTGTCATTTGTTTTCTCCTACCATCTCACGCTCCAAATGACCCATTGCCAATTTATTATAGGCTAACCTATCTGTTATCCTGTTGAGTTGTCCCCCGCGCCCAATGGGTATCCGTTTTCTCAAAAATACCTCCACCTTTCTTTCTCCCATTATTTACCTGTCTCCACACCAGAGAACATTTTTCCCATTTTCCTCTCCGTTACAGTCAGTTGTCCAAGGCCACAGTCATCCTCGGTAACTTTGTTTTACTTGTAGGTACTTTTACAGTGATGGCGCCAAAATCAAAGAAAATAGAGGCCGAGGAAAATCCTTTTCTCCCACCTCTTGTCGATCTCGACAGGATTCATTTGGCTAATAAAGATCATCTAATCATAGACACCAGATGCAAATTCAACTTTGTAGACTTACAGTTATGGCTAAAAGACGTTTTCTTGGACCAGAGTGACGAAACTGGGCTCTRGGAGTCCAACCTTCCCCTGTATATTTTCCCCCAGGTACACCATTTTCCTGAATTCACCCTCAAATGCCAAGCCCATTACATCCCCGACCAAATATCCATAGTGTCTTCATCAGGAGAAATTATTTTCCTCATCACACCAGAAACCATTGATCAGATGATGCAGATCCCCAGAGCCGAATCTGCCTCACCTTTCAACCTTGAAATCATCACAGAGCTCTACTAGAAGCTGTCATTCCCCCAAAGAGCTTAGATTTTTGAGCTTTTTCTCCCACAGTCCACTCAGCTCCCCACTACAAACCCCCTGTATCCTTCCTCCCTATTATCAGTGAAGGGAAACCAGGTCATCTCGTCACTCTGTGCTTTTCTTGGGTATTTTTCGGATCAATGGGTGGATGAACCCATCTTGGTATTTCTGTCCATTTTCTCCACAGATGAGAGACCCACTACTCAGTTCAACTACAATACTTTTCTGGCGGACAACATTCATGAGCAATTCACAAATTTCGCCATAGAAGGCATGTTCCAATATTCCTCAATACTCTCTTACCTATTCGTTTTCTTTCAGGCGGACAAATTCTCCTTTTCAATGTAGAAGGTGGACAAGGATGGGAGGCTGCAGGCAGTAACAGCATGGACCTCGCTACTCAGATAATAATCTACAGAATTCAGTTTCAAGCAGTTTATCGAGCAGTTCTACCAACCAGTGGTGAGCATGCTCAGCGGAGGACCCGAACCAAGAATAAACGAGGAAATTCAGAGAATCTTACACCTCTCAAATCTTGCTAAAATTGGCGATTTGTACCTGTACCAAAATCACACTGAGATCAGAGTTTATGGATGTGAGTTGGCCCCATACAAGTTGCCCAGGTATCTTCTCGTGAGGATATTTTTCCTGGAGTACATAAGGCAAATGATTAATTCAGATGACATACATTTCGTGTCTCTGAAAAAGAAGCAGCAACTTAGAATTAAAGGTCAGATTGGGTCTTTCATCTGCAATAGCTGAGGCGTCGGAGAGGAAGCTTACAAATTATTGAAAGAGATGAAATTTCATAGCAGTTTCATATGGCACTATGACCCATGCGGGATAATTTCAGAGATGAGAGTTAAAAACAAGAATATCCCATATGTTCATACACCCAGGCTTGAGATAGAGAAGTTTTCCAATCAAACAGAATGGGAGACAAACACTCTGATTGAGATAGAACAACATGATGCTCTAGACATCATCACACAGACCACTATACCACAAGCGCCCAAAGAGAAAAGACCCAGGAAATATGTTTCGGCTGAAGAGTTCCAGTTACACACTAAAAGGCCCGAAACCAGTCATGTGCCTGATACAGCTGGTGAAAAGGAAATCCAACCCACCTCGACCAAGATGGATTATTGGTCGCTCCTTAGCACAAGAAGAAAACAGATCATGTCTACCATTTTGCCCAAAAATACCATGGATACTCCACCAGTCGTCCATTCGAGCAAGATAGGACCGAAATAGAGTGTTTTTGAGAAATATGATGTGATCAAAAAGAAGAATCAGACGTTGACCAATATCACATATGCTCAGTTCAGGAAGAAAACATCCACTGCACAACACAGACTATTGTCTACATTCGACACTGAAAAGGGTAGAATTCACATGGCGTTTCAGCAAGCACAAGTGCCAGACCCGAAAGTAATCACCTATTACAAAAGGGCGACATTTGAATTTCAGATGAAAGATGTGCATCCTGCTGATCAAATGGATCTACACAGGAAAAATGGAGAAATGGTTTTCTCCACATTGGAAAATGCTTCCACTACTACCTCTAAGCTACAAGTATCCCTGAGCAATGTCCAGACACAGCTCAAATCAGAAAATATATCATCCTTTGCAAAGGATAACAAAATTAAAACATTAGAAGAACTCGTCCTTAAGATCAGGTATGATCCCTCGAATGTGAAAGCAGTCGAGGATATGCTTAAGAAGAAAAATGAAAATATAGCATCTCTGAGGAAACAGTTGAAACTGCCACCAACAGAAGATGCACAAACAAAGGAGATAGCTGAGACAGAAGGAGAAAAGGATGAKATGCTCAAGTTGATCATGGAGTAGAATGAACAGTTGAAGGAAATGGAAGCAGAATTGGAAAATCTAGTGAAAGAGAAAGATCAATCAAAGCCCATRGAAGTCATTCCACTGAGTGAAATTCCACTCACAGGAGTAAGCACAACATATGYGGCATAAATTCCCTCAGCAACTCCACCGACAGCTCTATAGAAAATAGTAGAATTGGAGAAATACATGGAGGAGATGAATCTGCAAGAGACAGAGATCAGTAGACTCATAAAGGAGGTTGAGAACCTGCAGGAAATCAAATATTCCTATCAAACCAGCTACTCCAAGGAGAAACAAACATCATACAAGATCAAACAGGAATTACTATAGCTTCAGAAGCAAACAGTGGCAGGAAAAACGCTCGCTGAAGTCAAGGAAAGTGTTTGGATGGATATCACCAAGTCAATAAATCAAATATGGCCTATGATACAAATCATGTTCGAGAAAAATGAACTAGTGCAGAGAAGTAAGCAGGCTATTGATAAGATAAGAGGAGAACTGGGAGAGATGCCCACAGAAGCTACCGAAATCATCAAATTCCTGAATTAAAAAACCAGGGAGGAGCTAGAGGAGTTGAAAATTGAAGATAGGACAGAGACCATCCTTGAGGTTAAGAAGGTCCTGACCAAAAGAGGACTGATGCTATAGCTCGAGGAAAAGGTCCATACCATGGATATAGGAGTGCAAAGATTCTTCAGCAAGATTGAAGCTCTACAGAAAAAGGGCCTTCCTAGTTTAAGAGTTATAAATGACAAATTGATGACACTGCCCGATTATAAAAGGAAACTAGCCACTGTGGCTAAAGATAGCTTGAAATTCTCAGGAATCCAAGGCAGTATCACAGGCAAGGCATTTTTAGATGCTTTACAGTTGGACATCATCATATAGCACGAGATCTGGTACATCTTCATCATCAAGCCAACTTTTGCCAAGTACATAGAGATGGATGAAGTATATCGAAGGCTACTCAAAGTTGTCATTCCCAGTCACCTTTGATGGGAAGAGCTTTGCAATTTGATCGAGGAGGTGATGAGGTGTCAAAGCCTAGTCAACTATCTAGTCAGACGAGGTCATGCAGAGGCCTCACCAACGACTTACCCCAGAAATCAACATGAAGTTTCAACACATCATCAAACAGTTTCCTAAATTTTTGTATCTTGTTAAGTTAGTTAGCTAAATTTAGATTTTCCACGTCCTGATCTTTAATGACAGGATCATATGTAATTTTGATTATAAATACTTCAAACTTTGAAGTACAGAGGGTTGATATTTATGCCCTGTAAGCCATAAAGACTGTAATCTTATTCGAGAGATATTCCGGTAATACAAAAAGGGACGTTTCATAGGATTCTTGTGTGTTATTCATTGGTGATGTTTTTCTTTTCTATGTTAAATGTTTTCTTTCCTAGTTATCATATCATTTTCTAATCTAATATTTTAAAGTAGCGCACGTTGTAGGATTTATCTTGGTATACCCTGTTTCCGGCTTTGAAAGATCTTGATGTTTATCTTCTGATGTCATAGTGAAGAAATTATTAAATGCTTCTTTGCTTTGATCGATATTCTCGTCTTTTCTACTATGCGTCACTTTACTTCTAAAATAATCCAATGAATGCATTATCTCACCCTATGAAAAGAATCTTTTATTTGCTGCTTAGATTTCTATCTTTATAATACAGACTCCATAGCCCAATGGTGGCGTGAAATCCTTTTAGCCAACTTAATAAAAACAACAACAAACCTGACAATCCTATTTTATTCAACTAACCTAATATATTGAAGTTAAAACATATCTAAATCATATAGAGAGATCCCTCTTTGAAGCTGGTAGGTCTAGATTCTAGTTTCGAAGTGGTTGGATAAAGTTACCTCTCGTAGATTTCTTCTTTCTTGACAACCTCTGGGAATTTACAGAGCGATAACATAGTGGCAACGATACTGGGAAAGAATGAACTTTTCAACCCCACGTTTTCTTTTCCTTAGAAGAAAGCTTTGTTTCTAAACAAATTATAAATCTGAAAAATAAATGATGTTTATAGGTTGTTAAAGCTTGTACATAATAGTTTCGGACTCATAAAACTAAAAATAAAAAATATATAAAGATTAAAAATCTGGCTCCTAAAAGAGTTTAAACTTGATCCCACCCAAACCCAAAACCTACAGTTTCAACTGATAATCCAGAACAGTTACTCAGAAAGAAAATCTTTGCAGAAAGTTCAGTGAGTAATAGTCCCTTTCACAGGTCCCCTTCTCTTCCAAAGGAGCTTGTTGCCCTTCAGGATCTTGACTTTGACACCATTTTCGAACAAATCCTTTTTAGAAAGAAATCTGAGATATTTATGATTAAAACTGTTTTAGATCCAACCATCCTGCAACCTCGAACCCCTGAATTACTATCTCCCACTGCAAAACCTCTAACTGCTCACTCTACGCTAGCTAGTACCTCATCCCCCTCATCTTCTATCAACACCCCGTCTATCACCCAGGTTGTTGTCCCGCCTCCTCCGCCTATCATGGCTACCAGATATGCTCCCTTGGTATTGGCTGCACCTCTACATGCTATGCCCTAGGACTATCAAACGATACTCCCACAGTTTGATGGTACAGGCCCTTTGAACGCACAACAACACGTTGATAAAATGAATGATTATTTTGACTTACAGAAAGTAGATGAAGCTGAAATTCAAATGAGACTTTTTGCGCAGAGTCTAACTGGGGATGTCAAGAAATGGTATAAATTTTGCATGCTGCATCAGTGCCCAACCTTACAGCGTTTCAAAGAAGTTTTTTGGACAGATGGGAGGTGAAGAAAAACCCTCTCCAGATCTTGTCAGAATATGAAAACATCAAAAGGAATCAAGGTGAGACAGAACAAGACTATTGCACCCATTTCAACAATCTATACAATGCGATTCCAGCTAACATTAAACCCCCACAAGGTTTAGCATTGATAAAATTCCCCGACAGTTTTGACGCTGATATGTCATATCAATTAAGGGAAAGAAACTCTGCCACCCTAGAAGACATGCAGAAAAGTGAAATAAGTGTGAAGACCAACCTATTGGCTAAAAGGGCATGACAGAGGACGTGAAGGAGAGTTACTATTAAAGAGGAACCTTCCACATAATCTTCTGATTCCAAATTGGTCTCTTTAGCTAGAGCAATGGAAAGGATGATGGAGAGACTTACTGTATTTGAAAGAAATCCTCCTAGAGAAAACCAACCTACCCCACAAATTCAAAATCCTAACTTCAGAAGAAATCCTCCCCAAATCAGGTAGAGAGATCCCAGGGATCAAAGAGAACAGAGGGGTCCTGATGAACATATCAGACCACCTCTACAAGAAAACTATGTCGATGAGGGAGAGGATATAATTGAATAAGTAGAGGACACTCACATAAACCTCATGGTAATTCACAATAACGAAGCCATTTTCCTTACTCGGGAAGAGAAAGAACTTTTCCTTCTTTCTCAAACAAAGGTGAGTGAAGAAGCTGAAGAGACCGAACAACAGGAATTTGAAAACGCCATCATGGAGGTACACAGGCAGTACAATCTGCAAAGTAAAAAGACAGACGAAAGTTCCCAAAAAAAGCTAACCAAGACGAATAAGACAGTCGAAACCAAGAAAGCCTCTGAGCCTTCCACCACGAGGATCCCTGAGAAAGGTAATGTTGAAGTTCTAGCAAAAATAAACTTTACCATTTTACAAAGATCAACTCAGACTGAGGTTTCATCAACTAATCGACCAAGTACTTCTTCTCATAAAACTATGGTGGACAAATTAGATTTGTTGAGCCAAAACAGAGCCCCTACTCCTTTTAGCCTCGAAGGGGAATTAGCCAAAGTGAAAATTCCCATTCCTCTTTCTGAGTTGATGAGTAAGGACGCTTACCGATCGCAGGTGATTAAAGCACTGAGAATTGAACCTGATATAGGCACGAAGGCCTTAACTGTTGGATCGACGAATCATTCAGACACGGTAAATCTTACCGACGATCAACCTGAACTCCTGTTTGGCCCTGAAGTTGATGGTCAGACTGACACGGGTTCTGTCGCTCCTTTTTACATTAGCCTTAATATACACAACCTGATTCTTCATAATGCCATGTTAGCTTCAAGTGCTTCCCATATCCTGATGCCTAAAGCAGTGATGGAAAAACTAGTACTCGAGGTCACCAGGCCTTACAAGGATTTACACTCTTTTGACTTCATCAAATTCAGATGTATCGGTTTGATCAAGGACCTGTGCATCACTCTGGTTCAGATCCCAGCAAAAAGTATGGTTATGGATGTTGTG
>JASDQU010372716.1:38523-54157 GCA_032191745.1 Picea mariana
TATATATATATATATATATATAATAAAAAACAAATTCGAAAATTTTAGTGAGAAAATAACTTTTTATAAATATGACACTAGTTTAGTGATCATTATCTATACAAAATTTTTGAAAAAAAAACCACTAAATAAATAATATAATATATCAATTTAAATTTTAAATAAAATTGATAAATTTGAAAAAATATTCATAAATAAAATACATTTAATTTATTTATTAAATTATGTTTATCTATATATAAAAAACATATGAATTTAATTTATCTATTAAACTGTGTTAACATAATCATGAAATATATATATGTATGGAAAAATTCAATAACATAACATATATAATATATAAAAGTAAGGAAAAATTCAATAACATAACCTATGAACGGTTATGTAATTTAGTTGACTCCTAAATTCTTTTTAATAAAAATATTCTATTCTATTTATTTAAATCGCTTTCAAATATCAAAATCAACTTTTCACTTTGTCTTATTAGTCCCTACTCTTCGGGCTGAGGGACTAATAGTAATCGGTTTTTCAATCCCTATAGGCAAATCAATACAAACAAAGCATTTTAACCAAAGTATTTATCGATCCATACAATTTTCTAGCTCAAATTTCATTTTTTATCCTATGTTTTTAGTCCAATGTCTTATTTGGCCTCATATCGAGGCAAACTTAGGATAAGCTTCACATTGTTGAGAGAGGTTTCAAGAGTTTTGGGCTGTACGGATTAATGCTAGATCTGTGTCTAGCATTAGTTCATAAAATTAAATGTTAGGATTCCTCCAATGTTTATAGCATAGTTGCTTTGATTACACGTACAAAGAAGTTGTGATTACACGTACAAAGAAGCTTTGATTACACGTATATTAGTCTTTCCCCTCCACTGCCACCTACACTACCATGCAAACGGTTCCCTAGATATTCATAGTTGTCATTCCTTCGTTTGTACAAGAAATTAGCCAGTCCTTTAGCTCATACTTCGGCTCATAGTTTCTTGTCCTCCCGACCTCATGTCCTCCTCAAGAAATCGATCGATGAAGCCCAAGAAGGTGTTGCAGGTGCTACATGCTCCTTCATTCCTACGTCGATACATTTTCACCTTCATTCCTGCGTTGATTCATTTAAACTTCTATTTAACTATGAATATCTTCATAAAGCCATTGGTGCTACTATTGAATGTGTTTACAGGTGGAGGAAACATACCTTTAATATATAATGAAAGCATAAGTTATTCAATAGTCAAGGAACAGAGGAGTCAGCAGGCTAGTTTCGTGGAGCTGAAATATTATGCTTCTTTGCTTTCGCTTGATCTGCTTTGGCTTTTGTCCATCTCGACCATACTTCTCATCATCCCCAAAACTTGTTTTCTGGGCAACACCAGAAAACTCCAAACTTCTTTATGGCTAAATTTTACTTCCTTTGAAGCGGCGACATACAATAGTCAACATTATTCCCTTTCCCTCTCTTTATAATATAATATTTATGGTTGGGATCGATGTTATGGTTGAATCTCCATCCATCTTCTCTTTTCGGTGTTCTAGTAATTTTGAAAGCGTATACGCCAAGTAGTATACTTTTGTCGGCACTAGAATAGGATCTCATCTGGTGTAACCCTTATCTTATTTATGGCATTTAGATACTTTACTAAGCTAATTTTCATTAAATATTGTTTAAGAGGAATCCCTACCATGTACAATATGAGATGAAGAAAAACATATTATGACGGCACTGCATGGCATCTCCATGTCTAATGGAATTGTAAATTCTAATTCATGCCCACATTTATCCTTTTCCATTCGGTGAAAAGGCCTCAATACATGGCTCAATCCATAACTCAAATCAATGAAAACTAAATGTGCACTTATTCTGAATTCTAGAGACGACAATTTATGTTTACAAAATATTTATCTCAATATGGCGTTGAAACCAAGTATAGAATATCGATTATAGGTATTAGAAATAAAAGGAAAATGATGGCATTTAATAAAATCTGTGATGAAGTGATATCTGGTAAAATCATGAAATTTATTCTACATGTAACTCATTCACATATGCAAGATAATTGAAAGGAAGAATGTGGTCATCAACTAGACGTAGGGAAAGAAGTCCCCATATATAATAAACTGCGGTGATAGGAAATTCATCTGAACACGTTTCACACTGTTAGGAGAAAGTCCAAGGCTCTGTAGCGCTGAATAGTGTCGACTTTTCTTATCCAACTCGTCCCAATGCCATGATATTGAGAAATTTCTTCCTTAAAATCAATGCAGGGAGTAGCTTCGCACTAGTTGGAAAGAGCGGGTGTGGTAATTCCACCATCATTGGATTGATAGAGAGATTCTATGATCCGCTGAAAGGAATGATACTCATAGATGGCCAAGACATCAGGAACTTCAATTTGTGGTGTATGAGACAACACATAGCTCTTGTAGGGAAGGATCCAACTCTGTTTTCTATGAGAATCCCTACACATTGCGTATGGTAAAGAGAACACAAGTGAGGAAGAAATAGTAGAAGTTGACAAGGCTTCCAATGCCCATTAATTCATCTTGTAAATGGGCTGAAATAAATCATATTATCTAAAAGTATATAGTAAGCTTGTCTATTTAAGTGTTATTAGTGAATGGTGTGCATTGAGAATATATATTTCAGGTGCTTGAAGGATGGATATGAGACATACACAGGGAACATGGGAATGCATATGTCTAGTGGGAAGAAGCAACTAGCAAGCAACATCTGGCTCCATTTTAGATAGGCAAAGCAGCAACTCGTTTCTGGGTGAGACACTCATTGTATGAGAGATACACGTGGAACATCATATCTGATTCACATATGTGAGTTTGTGCATGCATGCTACGTGGAGGGATAAATTTCCTAAAAAAGCTAGAGCTTGACATCAACTTTGATTATAATATATTATTATTATCTATAGAACACGAAGTACATGACATCCATGAATCCTTAAAAGCTAAATCAAATTCATGAAATTCATGTATCACAATATAAATTCTTAACCTGTAAACATAATCCATAGCTACTTTTATTTCAAGTTGAGAATGTCGATCAATTCCTAGACATTTGATAATATCAACAATCTGAAGACGTTCGATAATATATTTAGCATTGAATAAATTGGATGGGAAGATTCCTCATTGCATTTGGAATCAAAGAGAAGCTCTGGATATTTTAGAGAATAAGCTCCATGGGAAGATGCCTTACCATTTCGGTAACTCCTCTTCTGTAAAGATCTTGAATGTGGCAAATAATATTTTGGAAGGACAGATACTGGTGGAACTGGGAAAATTGAAGAAACTTCAAGTATTTCACATCAACGACAACAGGTTAAGTGGGCATGTTCCGTCGTCCCTTCGAAATTGAAAATTGTTGGAAATTTTGGATTTGGGTGGAAACAAGCTATCAAGCAATGTCCCTGAATGGATCATGCATCTTTCCAAGCTACACATACTTGTTCTCATTTCAAATAATTTGGAAGGCGAGATACCGATCCAGATTGGCTCCCTTCCAAATATCCAAATTATTGACCTAGAAATAAACCATCTGGCAAGAATGATACCACAATCACTCTCAAACCTATCAATATGGAAGAATGAAGATTTCACTCGTTCACTATACACTATGCTTAAATACAAAAATTACTACAAAGAATAAGTTCGTTTGATGATCAAGGGTCATGAAACGGTGTATAAATATGGCCTCTCACATGTGACCTGCTTGGATCTCTCCGCAAACAACCTTACTGGTGACATCCCTCAGGACATTGGAGATATGAAATGTCTTCAAACTTTGAACGTGTCACATAATCTTCTTACCAGGGACATTCCCCATAAACTTGGAAAAATGTTGTATTTAGAAGCTTTAGATATGTCATCCAACCAGTTAGAGGGAAGAATACCTACAACACTTGGAGGGATGAGTTTTCTCGGCTATTTAGACTTGTCTAATAACAACTTGTCAGGGATAATTGATATTGTCTCATCAAATTTTATTAGCAACATCGACAAAAAGCAAGCATTTGTTAGCAAACTTGGCTTCCTACCTACCTTTTTGGAAGGGACTTGTTGCTCAACAAATCCCCTTGTTAATTTTAAGTGGTTAGATATATCCATTTTGAGCGGTTATAGATCTTCATTTTGATTTGGTTTAAATGATCAAGGAGTGTTGTGTTGAAAATGTGCCAACTAATTTCCCATGGGGTGATTTGGTTTAAATGTCCAAGGAGTGTTGTCAAGTAATTTCCCATGAGGTTGCATGCACTTGAGCTAAAATTAGAATGTGCATGCATGCACATCAACTAAAATTAGAATGTGCATGCATGCACATCAACTAAAATTAGAATGTTCAAGCATTGGTGAATCATATTTTAATCAGTTTGTCTAATTGTTTGATAGATGTTATATATATGAGCATACCCATAGAGGTGAAAATAACAAGTAGCATTGCAGTGTAGCACAATGTGTGGGAATAGAGTGAGAGGATGGTTGTATGCCTGATATTGGCTATTTTAATTCTCCCTTGAATAATAAGAATACCGATTATCATTGCCCTGTGGTTTTTTCCCATACTGGGTTTCCACGTAAATCAATGTGTTCATTATGTGTTTGTTGTTCTCAGTTTTTTCTTGTCAATTAATCTTGTTCTCTTTATGCTTTCACTTCTCAACAAGTGGTATCAGAGTAGGTAAACTGAGCTGAGGGGACTTGTGTGAGTTCAAAAGATGAATCTGCATGAGTGGATCAACATGGGAAGGATTTATTGCACTGTCACAGATTGTCCCTATTAAACAGTGCAACAGTCATAGGCACACTTAAGAAATTTAATTTTTTTGCAAAGTGTCATAGGTAGTTGTACATGTTAAAGGGTGCAACATTTTTGGAAAAGTGTCGTAGGATATCCTTGTCTAGGGTGCAACACCTGTGGAGATCCTTGTCAAAGGTTGTTTAAATCCACAAAAATTACACTAGGTGCATTCAACAAGTGGTGCAGCGATAATTTATCATAATCATTGATTACACCTCGTGGAGGGTGCAATAAACGTGGAAGGTAATATGCATAGAATACTAGGTATGATCACCTTATATGAATAAAATACTAGGTAAGCACCTCATATAATTTTATAAAGGATTGGTAGAGTTTTTTATTATGCACATGATATGTGAAAACTTTCCTTTATATTTAATGGGACGATGCCTTATATAAGAATTTGAGGTGGATGTTCTTTATTAGGATTTAAAGCTTATATATTAAATATATGTGGTTTTCTTATAGAGACTTTTAATTAATATTTTCTATTTTGGGGTTTAATTTTGAATATAATATTATTTTTCCATTTTAAAAGGACATTACTTAGTATAAGTTGCGGTTTGGAGAGTTTTTTGTGCTAATGGTGAAAGTGCAGAGTTCTAAGTTTGAGGTGGAGAAATTCAGTGGTAGGAATAACTTTGAGCTATGGAATCTCAAGATGCAGGATGTGCTTGTGTAACAAGAATTGCAAAAGGCGTTGGTTGTCAAGACAAAAAAATCGACAAGCATGACAGGTAAGGACTGGGAAGATCTATATGCAAGAGCTCTTAATACCATTCATTTGTGTATAGCATATGAAGTGTTGTTTAACATCGTTGGAGAGAAGACAAAAACATGTTTATGGAATATATTGGAGAGTTTGTATATGACAAATTCCTTGAAAAACAAAATGTTCTTGAATAGGAAGTTGTACAACTTACATATGAAATAAGGTACAAAAAATGTTATTCATTTGAATGTTTTCAATACACAGATTTGTCAATTATCTAGTATGGAAGTAAAGTACAAATATGAGGACAAGACAATCACATTATTGTGTTCATTACATGAGTCTTTGGATCATCTGGTCATATCTATGTGGTTTATCACAACAAATACCATTGATTATGATACTATTGTGGGAGATCTATTGTCTGAGGAAATGAGAAGAAGATCCAATAAAAAAACCTCAACAACAGAAGCACTGGTGGTCATAGGTTGATCTATAGAAAGAGGGGAAAATAAGAGGGATGCATCAATGTCTATGTAAAACTCCAAGAAGAGGAAGTAGAAATGTCAGTTTTGTGGAAAATCAAGGAATTTGAAGATGGATTGCTGGAAAAGATAGAATGCATCCAAAGAGGACTCCACAAAGGAAGCAAAGGAATCTAATTTAGTTGAAACAAGTTCAAGTTCAGGTTCAGGTTCAGGTATGGTTGATGAGGTATTGTCTACTTCTGATTTTTCACATCAACATCAACATTGGTTGTTATATTCTGGTGCATCCAACAACATGTGTCTTCATAGAAATTGGTTCTCAACTTACCAATCTATTGATGATGGCGTTGCTTTTATGGGAAATGACACTTTTTGTAAAATTGTTGGGGTTGGTAGCATCCAGATTAAAATACATGATGGTTCTGTAAGAAAATTAACATATGTAAGGAATGTACCCAAACTTAGAAATAACTTGATATATTTTGGAGTTCTAGATTCTACTGGTTACATGTGTACAACTCAAGGTGGAGTACTCAAGGTGTCCAAAGGAATCTTAGTAGTCATGAAGGAAAAGAGGATCAAGAACCTTTATCAGCTTGAAGGAAGAACTGAAATAAATCAAGCAGTGGTATCATCTGAAGGTGCAAGTGACTCTTTTCGTTTGTGGCATCAAAGTTTGGGTCATATGAATGAGAAATGGCTTAAGGTACTGGTTGATCGTAAGTCACTTCCAAGTTTAAAGTTTCCAAATTTGAATTTTTGCAAGTATTACGTTTTTGGAAAATAGTGTAGATAGAAGTTTAAAATAGGAAGACATATAAGCAAAGGTATCCTTGATTACATTCATTCATATGTTTGGGGACCATCCCCTATAGTTTCTTTTGGAGGATCGTCAYATTTTGTGACATTTATAGATTATTACTCTAGWAAGGTTTGGGTCTTGTTGAGGGGTACTAAATCCCTTTAACTCAACAGTATGAACCAAACCCRCCAYCGAGGCCCRATTAGACTATGCAACGTTTGATAGTGGAATGGTATTCTAGATCCTAYGATCTAGACAATTAATCGATGGGATTTACATAGTGATTCACAAGATATCTTCTCRTGAAAACAACTCCATTTTAAACATTCTCTTTTTGTATTTTCTCTTATAGGTGGGTCTGATAAAAGATAGGTGTTGGTATAAACCAGTTGGGTAAAAGGAATGGGGAAAAMTTAACTATTGAAGAAGGATGAGATCAGGATAAACCTCGTGCTYAAGCATGCAGAMAAATATTTTCACACCTACGACAAGCCTAGTACTAATACATCAACTTGYTGGTATTTCAATTATTGACTGAGATACAATTATTGAAAGAAAACATACATGCAACAAAATGATGGCAAGAAAATCAGTTTCCTTAGCTCTAATCACCAATCACACATTAACACAATGATTTTATTTCCATCATTAGAGATAAGAACTATAAAAACRTTGAATCAACTAACTTATCAATAGATTCAAAAACTCTTACTCATTACAACATTCATTCATTAGATAAAGTCAGAAGTAGTTCCTCCTTATGATCCATTCACACATGCCTTTGATGAAAAACACAAACTTGTCTCCGGTCCTAAACAATACTTCTCAATTAAGGTAGTTCCAAAATAGTTCTTTACAATTCAAAAAATGAGGGTCTTTGCAAAAACCATCGACCCCTGGTAACAGGTCGATCCTCTTATTTATAACAAATTATTAACTAAAAATAACTATCAAAAGTGAAAGCTAAGTAAAAAAAAACATCGCCACATGGCGCTTTCATCTCTCAGTCTTCTAAGAGTCATCAAATGGTTTCACTTGAGTGGATGACTCTTTTCATACTATGATGATTTGACCAAGAGTTCCTCACATGTGTTGGCATATGTGAAATTGTGTTGGTCCATCAGGGCCGAAAGGATCTCCTTTATCTCCACTGACCATGCCTGATACTTGACCACTTTAACACTTAATTGTTGTAAGACTATAAAATCCTTGACTGGGTACTCCATGAACTGTTGTACTTGACCTAGTGCCATGTTTTCCACCTTTTCTATCTCCCCAATCCACGATGAGTCTTGTTCTGCATGTAGTTTGACTATGTCATGCAAGTCGACAAAGTCCTCGGGTGAGCCTAATTCTGGGAGACCGATGTCTCTCATCGCCCGATTGATCTTGGTCCATATCCTTTCACAATCGACTCATTTCTCTTGAATCTCCTGTTGAGGTTCTTGGGCCATCTTTACCCAGTATTCAACAGACTTCCTTATACAGTCGATGTTGTTGTACCTCAGCACCTGAATGTCATTCTCTTCAGTGTCTTGACCTTTTTGAACCACACTAATGTAATCAATACTTTCCATCGCTTGCTGGGCCTTCTCATACCACATTTCCATGTATTTTCACATCGCTAGAACCATAAGGATGTTTTCCTAGAAATCGGCTATCCCTACAGTGAAAAGGTGTCGCTCACTCGTGAATTTGTTTTAGACATCTTGGAACTTGCTTCACAAAAATATCATGGCCTGTGTGGAGTCCTGATAGTATTTATTCAAATGGTGCAGATGCTCCAACTCCTTTAGTGCAGTGACCAAATCCTCTTCATCTTTCCTTTCTCTATCCAGGGTGGCATCTGTGATTTCCATTCCTGCGTTGATAAGCTCAGACGTCTTGGCATGCTCTGTACTGATCAATTTTTATTCTGTGGTGATGAGGATGGACATGTCTATAGTAAGCCTCCTTTTCTTGGAGTTCTCTTCATGATAGCTTTCCTCTTTTGGTCGTAGACTATTTCTTGTATATCGATGACCTCATCCACAGGTTCGGGGATTTGCTGCTTTCCCCAAGTAAGAGTGTTTCCCAGGCTCTCAATGGTGTATATCTATTCAAGATTGGGTTCCTGAACCTCTTATGTATGTCTCGAAGCTTCGACCTCTTGTTGTTTCTGATCGAGGGGTAAAGTACTAGTCAAAATTGATGAATCAGGGGTAGGTTTGGTACTTACTTGATAATAGGTTGTTGAGATACCAATTTCCTATTGTGGAATCTATTCCCCTTGTTTATCCGATCCTAGCTCATCCCTCGAGTTGTCCATTGGGGTTCCTATTATGTTGAGTGGCTCAACATCCAAGGCACTTTCTACCTCATGCTCGTTCTATGGACTTCTCTAACTTGGAACATCATGACCTAGGGTGGATTCCTTATCAGGTTTTATTTCCTCTTTAATTTTCACCAAAGTGACCAGGGACACCTCTAAAATCTCCTCATTGTCGTAGATGGTTATTATATCAAACAAGGGATTTGGTTTACTTATTCTCCCTAATGTCCTCGCTACCTTGGGCTCAATTGAAACTTCCCCTGTTGATATGATCTGTGGTGTTGAAGCTTGAAGGTTATCCGACCTGGTGGTTTCTTCAATCTGTATCAGCCTTGGGTCACTTGGTCTTCCCCGACTTTCGATTGGGTTGTCGGCAAGAACCCTCATCGTCTCTACAATATCTGGGTCATTCTGCAACTGATCAATGATTCTCTGTGTCTCTTCCATCAAGATAAATCCCCTTGTATTTTCCTATGGTGTCAAGAACAATCCCCTTATTTGCGCCTCTTTTGTCTCCATCACTCTAATTTCTTCCCTATCTCTGAGGGTGACTGCTCTATTTTTTCCACTTATTCATCCACACTCATGGCCTTGAACCTGGTCATGTTTGGATTGGCCATTCTTTGCACCTCCTCATCCCATTCTTGGGAATTCTCTGTGAAGACTTTGTTCTCAAACTTATCATGAAAATACGACCACCATGATTATACTTGCAAAGCATGTTGGGGGACCAGGCCCTTAGGGTCATGCTTTTGGAATCGGCCTGTCAGGAACCTAAATTCAAGTTGGCTCAACCCTTGTTATTTGTCTTGAAAAATATCCTTTACCAGATAGAACCCCACATGGAAACTGTGGGGTATGAAAGATCATTTCTTGTCTTTGACCAATGTGGCATTATAGCCCTGCAGGATGGTCTGATAACAAATTTATCCCATGACGAGTCGGTCTGGGACATGAGATGGTAGGATATGTGGCGCTCTGGTGGCCCAAAACACCTTGATGTAGGTTGAGAGCTTGTCCAAGTACCAATGTCCTACCTTGGCTATCATTTTCTTGGCTGTCGTCGATAGTCTTCAGTATTCCCTCTTAAAAATAATAAAATAAATGTGGGCGATGAATTCATCGCAGATGAGTGTGTAAGATTTCTTATACCTATTATCCCATAGCACACTGAAGTAGACATGTACCAGGAGCTCTACAACATGCCATTTTAGATTCATGTCGGCAAAGACATTCCTTGTGCACATGACATTGAGTAGGTATGTGGACATGTAGAAAGTTGGTGCCTCTCCTTCCTTCAGTATCTAAGCATGTTGTACACAAATGATAAATTTTTTAGAGATTATTTCTCCCCAATTGAAAATTCTCCCTACGACTATAACTGTGTATTCCAAGGGCATCCATGCTTCAAAAAACTTGGATCAATCCTTTTCTCCATATAACTGACAGATCAGAGCCATCATATAGATGTATGACTCCCTCAAATTAATCATTCCATACCAGCCATTTCTCCGATTAGTGAATCTGTTGTCCTCCTTCCACCATGAGGCCATCAATCGGCTAGTGTCATGGAGCTCATAGAGACTTACCATGAAGTCCGTCTTGAGCTACTCCTCTGGGTACCTGAGCTTATAGTACTTCTAGAATTATGTTGGGAGGAGAACATTGAGGCACCCACCATTCTCATCATTGATAAAGCATTTTTTCATGTCTGTGTGGTCAATTAGACACTTCAGGACCTTTATGTAGGGGAAAACGGGGGTTCTTCTTGCCACCATGTGTAAATACAACTGTCATACATTGGGGAACACCTAGTCATCGAGTGACCTTACGTCTAGGTCACTGTGTGGCATATACTCCAGGAATTATTCTCAGATAATTATGTTGAAGAGATCCCCCCAATGTGGGAACACTACCTTGGATCTGGTGCTTGCCTCTGTATCGCCAAAGTCTTGAGGCTGGATGAATAATTTCTTTGTCAAGGTTTTAATGACAGGATCCACCCTAGGAGTGTATTCCAATTTCCTTGCAGTCTCTAGAGAAGAACCTTCTCCTATCTCTGGTTATTTCATCTTTGGTGCTCTCAGTGAGCGTACGGTGTTTGGCTTTATCGGTGGCATTCTTCCTGCAACTAGAGTAGAGTTTAGAGACTGTGTAAGAAACTGGATGAACATATATAAATTATAACCAACGATTTGATAGACTTGAATACATACCTCTGAAGCTTGTTAAACTTGGTTTTGATAATAAAAAAGGATTAGCACAGTCTCAAGTTGCTCACTCTTCTCCTTCGGACGCTATGGAATTCACTTACGTGTAGAATGAATTTTTTCACAACTGTTCTAAGGATTTAAACATGGATGATCTTACCATGTCGCATCAGCCATTTAATTTGGGTTATGAGTGAAATTTCAACAAATCTGTCATCGGATCTTCAGAGGATTTTAAACTTAAATTCATCATGGGTTGGCGGCGAAGGCATGGGTGGTAGTGTAGTCTATCAGTGATTTCAAAATGATGTTGTCTAATCAGTTGTTGGCCCTTGGTTGGGAAAGGTTTTGAAGATTAAGGAAAGAAGTGTGAAGTGCGAACCATGCGGAAGACAAGTTGACTGAGATTGGGTCAAAGTGGCCAAAAGAGTAGAAAAGATGGAGTGAAGTAAGAGAAAGTGAGTTGTTGGACGGGGAGATCGAGAAAGATGGATCGTGGATGAATCAGCAAGTGGAAAAAAACACCAATAGATGCTTTGGAGCACCTCACAAGAAAGAAGGAAAGACATGCTGGCGAAGCCCTGAAAACGTGGGTCAAGTTGACCTAGGGTTTTAGACACCCAGGTTTTTGATATTTAGGGTTTTTAAACCTAGTTTTTGGCCTAAGGATGTCCAAGAGTCATTGTAATGTATAAATAAAGGTGAAGAGGACCTGGGATGGGTTAGAGATTATGTATGATGAGTGATTGTTGTTATTGTTGAGAGAGAAGTATTGTGTGGGGAGAGAAGTTTGTATTGTAATATCTTCAGCTGGGTGCGAAGATCAACCCTATATCTGGGTGCATAGGGAGGGAAGAGGAGAAGAGAAAGAAACAAATCTACAAGCTAAGTGCAGATAGAACTGTATGCTTTCATCTAATATATTATAAAGCGTAGTTCTGTGGACGTAGCCCTAGGGAGAGGGTGAACCACGTATATCATGTTGTTGTGTGTGATTGATGTTGTGTTCTTATGATCTATGATATACTGTTAATGCAATATTATGTTAGATTTGAGATATAGTTCATGCAGTAGGCTTAAGAAAGATAAAGAATAACTAGATATGTGTGAGAGTGTTTCCCTGGATCCTCTTTGCATTTCCTCTGGTTGTAGACACCTGTGTCCTACAACCCCCTATAGCTACTTCAGGTGAGACTACTTCTACTTTGCAGGTGTTTCCGAAAGGGCTAGTAATTAGGGCTTGTTGGTGCATTGTTAGAGTTGAACCCTAGGTTTTCCCCTGTGCCAACAAATGGTTCTGTTGTTGGGACCAGGATATTCTTGAGGGAATTTCAAGGTGGTTTCCATCGAAGACAGAGATTCATAAGTGGATAGATGAACAATAGAAGGACTTCTCTAAAGCTCAGAATACGAACCCTAATCTTAGTACAAAGGATTGGTTGGGAAGGCATATCTTTACTGATATACACGAGATTTTTTTTGGAGGAATTCATAAGGAGCTATATGAGTGGCTAGCCAGATTAGCAAATACCCAGTTTGAGATTAGACTTAGACCGCCTGTGGTTTTTGTAAATGTGTTGAACCTGCACAGAATAGATCTAGGTAGAAAATACTACACACATTTGCAGAGAGAAATTGAGAAAGAAGAAGGAGAGAAAGAATGGAAGAATTCTCATTAACCGTATTCCACACTCAAAGAGTGAATAATTTACAATATATATAGGATACATGAGTAAATAATGAGCCATAGTGGTGTTCTAGAGTGATCTGGACAAACACTAGTAGTTACTGGAGTGAACTGCCACCTAGTCTAGTCTCCCAGGAAGTTACGGGAGTGGACTGCCACCTAGTCTAGTCTCTCAGACAGTTATGGGAGTGAACTTCTACCTAGTATAGTCTCTCAGGAAGTTACGAGAGTGAACTTCCACCTAGTTGAGTTAACTAGTCAACTAGTCTTTAGTTAACTGACTGAACATAGAGTAGTGAGGAGTTAAATCGGGGAATCAAGTGTAATGTGCTAGTCTAGTGATGATTCCAAGGAAAGTGTGCATTAGCATCGTGATGATCCCAATGTTGCATGGTCACAAAACCAATGCAACATCTAAACACAACTCAACTAGTCAAACTGAAGTGTCAATTGAAAGAGAATATTCTCTCCTAAAATATAGGAGACTGGATAATGACTAATTATGCCTAATAAACAAGGAAAAACCATAGGAAAAATAAATTCTAGGTTTGTGTGAAGTAACTCCAACAGTTTGGACGTTGACACTGATCAAGAAGGTCAGGAGAGTTGATAACGTTGTGTCAAGAGCAGTAGATCACTGGTTTGATGTACTATTGGAGGGTATATCAATGAGTTTGTTATTGAAAGAGTAGAATCATATAGCCAAGCAGAGAGATATTTCTTTAAGGGACCAAGAGGAAAATATTTACATTTCCTGAAGTTGAAGATCAAGATGCTATTGCATGAGAATAACATACTGAAGATACAGAAGTGGGTCAGATTGGAAAAGATAATGTTCAAGAATTCAGACAGCGACAGCGACACAGAGGTCGAACACACGTGTAGTGGGAGAAATTTTAGAGAAGTTCCTCTGGTGGACTTATTTAAGTAGAATCACGAACCACCAGCATAAGAAAAGGGTTCTACAGTGGAGAAGAAGAAGAGCTACTAAACGAGGAACATTCAGACTCCACTAGGGAAGAATAAAGGAAGACTGAAGAACCTCATCAAGAAGAGTCATAAAATTCAGGGAGTACATGGACTATTGAAGTAATTACTATTACACCTCATGTTGTTTTAACAACATTAAGTAACCAAAGTAACCAAATTTATCAGAACACTCAGAGCACTGGAACAAGTGGTTCAGTGCATACTCAGTCAGGAACCCTAGGAAGATCTATGGCAGATGAGATGAGGTTACCCACCTTTAGGGGAGATGGATTTGAAGATCCTGATTATTTAGTGTTGGACACACCTACCACACTTAGAGGGGGGGTGAATGAGTGTGGGGATATTTTTCCCAAAACTTCCCTCTTACATAAAATTCATTAGTTAGCATTCGAAATTTACTCATTACTCATTGTTGTCATTAATAATCAGTTAGATGTGAATACATATAAGAAATATATCATCAACAAATCATCTCCATAAGGAACACAAGATGTATGTAAAAATTTTCTTTTTATTATGGACTTCAATCTGGGGGTTTTTTAGAAACAACTACATGGAGTACAACTCTACAAGAGCACCATCTCGATATTCAAGAATCAACTTACATTCTCATCACCAACTGATATGAGGCAACAATCCTCAACAGATATCAATCTGTACCATAAAAAGTGCATNTACCATAAACAAGTGCATCCAACCATGTACCAAGTATATACCAATCATGTGTCAACTACTCATGAACAATGACCCATCAATATGTACCATCATCATCAACTATACACCTCATGTATGTGCCAACTCATCAACTGCTTGTCTCAACCATGACTAGTTTTGGATTAGTCAACAACCCTAACTTGAAATAATCATAACTTTATACCTATAATGAATAAATATCTGAAACTGATATACAATATTATTCATTTTTGTTTATGCAATTTCTCCAAGTTTCACTACTTGGAACCTCTCGAAAAATGAGTTATAGAAAAAATGGCATACCTTGTTGAATTCTAGCTTATTCTAGAGGGCGACCTTGTGGAGCGTTCCCCGAACAGAATATTTGTTGAATAGATCTAAAATTCTTACATAGAATACTACAGACTATACTCTAACCAACACAATTTTTCTCACTGAATTTGGATATGTTATGAATAAGTTATGATGTTTTTACCTGAAACACCTGTTTTAGACTAGTTTCAGGACTAGCCACAAACCCTATTTTCCACGTAGTGTATCTCCAAAAATACAACGACCCACAAGTTTAATTTTTTACCACAGATACTTGGATATGTTTCCTCAATTTCATATCAATATCATGGTCTGAATTATTATATAAAAACATTTATTATGAAAATAGTGAGATGAGTTGTAAATAACATACCTTAGAAAGCATCATGAAAAGAATTTATCCTCCCTTCAATTTCGGCCTTCTTTTCTTCACCTTCCTTCTGAAATTCGGCTTATATATCCTTGTTTACCTCATTCACCTATAGATATTCAATATTCTCAAGTGTTACAAACCAAAAATTCTCAAGAAGCTCTCACAAGAAGCTCTCCATCAATACTCCAAAAGATATTCTCACAAGAAGCTTTCCATTGATCCACAAAAAGGATGATCTACA
>JASDQU010372717.1:35621-49687 GCA_032191745.1 Picea mariana
TTTAATTGATTTTAGAGCTATCCATAATTACATAAACTCTAACATTGTTGAATGATTTCACTTTCAAAGTAATAAGCATAAGAAATATTGGTTAGTTCAATTAGCTACATGGGCTAAGAGGAAAATCAATGCATTGGTTAAAGATTTTACAATAGACATGAATGGAATCAACACATAGATAGATGTGAAAACCATACCATTGGGTTCATATGATTTCCTAATTGACATGGATTGCTTGGAAAAGCGCCGGGTTGTCCTAGACTATTACAACAAGACAATCACATGCATTGATGAACAAAGGAAGCAAGTAAAGCTTCAAAGAAATCCAAGAGTTGTAGTTGTTAGAGAAATTTTAGCTACGCAATTGAAAAAGAGGTTTAGGAAGGGATGTCATATTTTTGCAGTCCATATGGAAGAGGAAACGAAAGATAAAGTAGCAAGCACTGAAGACCATCTAGTCTTGAGGAATTTTGAAGATGTTTTTGGAGAAATCATGGGACTGCCACCAAAGCGAGACATTGATTTCTCTATTGATTTGGTTCCAAGAGTTTCCCCAATGTCTAAGACACCATAAAAAAAATGAGCACACCAAAGTTGAAGGAGTTGCATATGCAGCTTGAATAATTGTTAAGGAAGGGGTATATATGTCCTAGTGTGTTTCCTTAGGGAGCCCCGGTGCTTTTTGTGAAGAACAAAGATGGAAACTTAAGGTTTTGTATTGATTTCAAATAGTTGAATAAGGTCACCATAAATAACAAATACCCTTTACCAAGGATTGATGACTTATTTGATCAGCTGAAAGGTGCAAGAATATTTTCCAAGATTGAATTGAGATCATATTATCATCAAGTGAGGATAAAGGAAGAAGACATCAGAAAAACAACATTCAAGACAATATATGGGAATTGTGAATTCATAGTAGTGTCATTTGGGATATCAAATGCACTGACATTTTTCATGTTCCTGATGAAATGAGTGTTCAGGGAGTACCTAGACAAGTTTGTAATTATGTTCTTGGATGATATACTCATTTATTAAAAGATAGAAGAAGAGCATGAACAACATTTAATAATGGTGTTGCAAGTTTTAAGAGAGAACAAGTTGTATGCCAAGCTAAGTAAGTGCATATTTTATCAAAAGAAGATTCACTACTTGGGGCATATTATTTCAATAGATGGTATAACAGTTGATTCCAAGAAGATAGAGGCCATTACAGGATGCAAAATGCCAAGAAATGTTATAGAGATCATATCATTCATGATTTTTGACGATTATTACCAAATATTCATTAAAGGATTCTTAAAGATTGCAAGCCCAATCACTTCTTTACAAAAGAAGAGAGTGAAATTTGAATTGACTTCCAAGTGTGAATAGAGCTTTTAGACGTTGAAAGACATCTTGAAAAGTGTGACAATATTGAAGATGGAAGATCCGGCTGAATATTTTTTGGTTTGCACTGATGCATGCAAGGAAGGGCTCAGTGTATTCCTCACACAAAAAGATCATTTGGTATGCTATGAGTCCAAAAAATTAAAAGAGCAAGAGAGGAATTATGCTACACATGACTTGGAATTGGCAGCAATTGTACATGCATTAAAAATGTGATGAAATTACCTCATGGGGAGGAAATTTGAGCTAAGGATAGACAATTGTGGTCTAAAACATTTTTTGGACAGCCCACATCAAATTCTAGGAAAACTAGACGACTTGAATTTCTGAGTGAATATGACCTTGATATTAAACACATCAAAGGAAAGGAAAATCAGGTGGTTGATGCACTCAATAGGAGAGAACATGAGATGTGTATTGCATCCATAAACATATATAGGACTGATCTGAAAGCTAAAAAATTTGAAGCAACAAACTCGTATCAACAATATCTAAAAATAAAAGAAACATTACGACAAGGTAATTTTCAGCAAAAATCTAAAAACTTTGAGCTAAAAGAAGATGGAATTCTCATGTACAAAGGAAAAGTGTATGTGTCCAATTAAAATGAGCTAAAAAATATAATGATGAAGGAAATGCACAATATGTCATATGTTTGGCACCTAGGATATTAGAAAACAATTAGAGTTGTGAAAAGCCAATATTTTTGGCTTGGAATGAAGAAAGAAGTGGCTAACTATATAGCCAAATGTCTAAAATGCCAAAAGGTGAATACTGAACATAGGCATCTAGCAAGGATGTTATATCCATTGCTAATTCCATAATAGAAATGGGAAGTAGTCACAGTGGATTTTATTACTAAGTTTCCTAGAATAGTGGAACAACATGATTCCATCATGGTGGTGGTGGATAAATTAACTAAGGCGACACATCTTTATTCCCATCAAGACAACACACAAGGAAAAAAATATTGCATAAATCTACATGAAGGAAGTTGTCAGACTACATGGAGTGCCTAAGGAAATAGTTTCAGACGGAGACCCAAAGTTTACATTCAATTTTTGGAAAGGTTTGTTCAAAGGCTTTTGGACAAATCTAAATCTTAGTACAACGTATCACCCAGAGTCAGATGGGAAAATAGAGAGGACTAACTGAATAATTGTGAACATTCTTAGAATGTATGTGATGGGACAACCATCAAAGTGGGAGGATTATATTCACTGAGTTGAATTTGCTTACAATAATGGGTATCAAGCCTCATTAAAAATGAGTCCATTTGAAGCATTGTATAGAACCAAGTGTAACACACTAGTGACTTGGGGTAATCCAAAAGACAAAGCAGTTATTGGGACAGATTTGTTAAAGGAAATGGAAGAGAAGATGACAAAGATCAAGTAGAATTTAAAGGCTACCTAGGACAGGAAGAAAATTTATGCAGACAAGAATAGAGTTTTCAGATATTGTAAAGTGGGTGAACATGTGTTTTTAAAAGTGAAGGAGAAAAAAAAGTTTGCTATAAGATTCGGAATTTTCCCAAATTTGGAAAAAAGATATTGTGGACCTTTTGAAATATCAGAAAAGAGAGAGCCAATTGCATACATGCTAACATTTCCTCCATCCATGAGAGTTCATAATGTATTTCATGTGTCATTATTAAATAAATATGTGGTTGGCCCTAACGACATAATTTATTGGACTATGATCCAAGTGGAACACAAAGGGGATTTCCGAGTGATACTAGTACCCATCATGGACCAGAAAGTCAAAGTGCTCAGGAAAAAATCCATAAGAATGGTAAAGGTTTAATGGACCTTCTATGGTCCTGAAGATTCTACATGGAAGCACAAAGAAAACATGCGGAAAGAATATAAAATAGAATGAAAGACTCCATTTGGAGCTACTAGAGTTCTAGAACCACATCTCAGATTCCTATTCAACCTGTGTTGGGGCCCTAAAAAAAGACTGTTATAGACCAATGGACTGAGAGAAGTGAAGGGGGTGCATTCCTTGGGTCAATGGGTTGTGAGGAACATGAGATTTTGGTTGGAACTACTATTTAAGTTGTAAAACTATATAGTTTTATTTMTTAGTATTGTGATGTAAATTTGTATATATGTGTATATCGGTACATTTTTCACCGAGGATGGCGCACAATTGTAGGGGAGGGGGAATATAACATCCTCTCTATAATCCCCAGTTTAATTAATGTTTATGTAGATATAATGTGTGGCAATGGCCAAGCAATGTATATGCAAATTGTATTTCTAAATTTTAATAATAATATGTGATGTCAATTGTTGGGGGATATGGAAAGAGATGGGGGTTGAATTAATCCACAAGAGAGGAGAGGGTCTAAGATAATTCCTTAGAGGTTTCTAAGGGGGAATTACCCATGTCTATTAATTCAACCCACTTCATAAATGTTATATGGCTACATGAACCTTCAATTTTGTTGTTGAGTGTTCCCAAACCCAACCATTGAATGCATGTAATAGGGTGGGTGTGAGAAGTCACATCCCATAGTTATTGGGAGCATGGGGGATGAGTACAATCATCTTTGGAAAGTGTGTAAATAAAGAAGGAAAAGAAAGAGATGAAATTCATTTGGGCAGATACAACAATTTTAGACAATTAATGTTTGGGCACAAATAGAAAGCAGAGAGAAGAAAAGAAGAGTTGGGAGCTAGAGAAACCATGCAGAGCACATTCTAGATCATACTGGAGTGTTTTTGAAGCATTTTGGAGTTAACGAATAAAGAGCTAGGTTGTCAGGCATGAAAAGTGAACTCATATGTTATTTTCACTATAACAACATGTGTTTGTTGTTAATTGTTGGTAGTTTGCTTGGTAGTGAGCTCCGTTGAGTTTCCTAGTAGAGATATTCCTAGTTACCCGTGTGAAAGATATACTGATAAATGAATGGGATGCTCAAGGGAATGAGATTGGTGAAGGAGTACATTCCTTGGGTTGGACATGTCGAGAGGAAGAGAGTGAGTGGAAAATTGGGATAGTTGTAGGAGAATACAAGTGGGTTCTGGAATTTTTGAGATGTGGGTGGACAATGAGAGACCACCCTCTTTTGTGGATTTCTAGCCCCGTATTGGGGGTAAATGCTATTGATATTTGGCATAACAATTCTATGGTTGGGTGGAACTTCCTTCCCAAGTATTTGGTTGCACAACTGAATTAAAAGATGAGTGTTTTTATCTATTTATTTGTTGCATTATGAGTTTTAAATTGTTGTGCATGAACTCTATATATGAGATTGATTTATATGATGGTTTAATAAGTGATCAGTTACATTCATGTGTGATTTTAGCATGTTGGGGATGCATCTAATTAATGGTATCAAGTAGTAGTTAAATTTGTGTAATTCGTAGCTGGTAAGCTACAGGAAAATTAGTTAGTTTTAACATTTTTAATTTATGAGTATTTCCAAACATAATGGACCTCAATTGAGATGGGGAATGTTACAGGATTGTTGTAGGAGAATACTAGTGGGTTTTGGTAGTTTTTGAGATGTGTGTGGATAGTGAGAGACCACCCTTTTGTGTATTTCTAGCCCCATCTTAGGGGTGACTTTTTGTTGAGATCTAGAACAACAAGTCTATGGTTACATGGAATGTCCATCCTAAGAAACTAGTTGTACAATTGATTTAAAAGATAAGTGTTTTATCTATCTTACGTGATATATTTTTTATCTTAATGGTTGTGCATTCACTCTGTGTTTAATAAGGATTTATATGTTGTTGTGTTGAGTTATTTAAATTGCATTCATGTCAATTTTAACAAGGTGTAGATGCATTTAATTAATGGTATCATACTGTTAAGTACCAAATAATTGAATACAAAAAACACCACAAATATTCAGAGACAATATAGAAAAACTCTCATTTTATTATTATGAAAGCCCTTGTGGTAGGGAAACACCATACAATGGATCCTCTCATGTTCACTTGTCTCTTCGAAGGGACAACCTCCTAATGAGATACATGCTCCAAATACAATACTTCTTCTTAACTTTCATTACATTGCTTGAACCCCTTTATATAGTACTGCCAACCATCTAAGAACATTCTAGAGGAGGAAACTTCTAGAAGTGACACTGAAACCTTCTAATAAGTCCTCTTACATTTATTATGTTCAAACTAATATTTCTAACTACCATAGTGGGTCTTATTTAATAATATAGTGGACCTAGTCCACCTTACATTGAATGACCTCCATTATTATCATTATGGGCCCTTCGACCCCTCCATTACCTCTCTAGCTACACTACATTCCATCCCCCTTATGAAATTGTTGTCCTCAACTGATCCAGGTAGAAATCGGTGGCCACCCATCTATTCCACTAGCTTAAAACAAGGGTTTCCACCTTGTCAGTTTTTCTACGTTTTTTTGGGTACTGAACTTGCGGGGTTGTTTTGAGGCCATAAATGACGTTTTTTGGGCTCAACAACATCTACCATGTAGACGAAGGCATATGATAGGCCAAATGGAATGTGTTTTCCTCGACTAGACCTTTCCAATGATCTATCGTGCACCCCAAACAAAGATCATATTCAAAAGTTATGCCCTTGGGAAGTTGACGTATCAACTACCCCCATCGGGGCCCACAAACCTTTTGGCATTTCATCTTCCTGGGTTAGGGTTTTGGATTTTCTTTATATTAAAAAGGCATTTGGAGCCTCATTGTAAAGATCAAATTATTTCGAATGAGCGTAGCCATCACATCTCTTATCAAAGATAAGTTTTCACCATTCTAACAAGTTTATTCACTCTGTATTTTTACAGTTTCTATACATTTTTTCCATTAATAAAAATTGTGCATTATTGTATATTTGTGTTTATGTCTTGATATGTATTTGTATTTACTTATTATATTTTTGGCTTCAATTTGTTCTCAAAATAATATGGATCAGTGGTATCAGAGAAGGATACTCCTTTTTGTTTCTTAGTGCATGTCCCCGACGAGGTTAGGGTATAGAGAGTTGGGTCTCGAGCTAGTTTCTCTTGAGGAAAACCGCTCTCACTAGCCCAAGAAACCTCCCATGGCAGAAGAAAAGAGAAACAAGGGAACATGAAATCCTATCAAGTTGTTGCTTGTGCAACAAAGAAACAGGATGTTGGAGAATTTTTCTTAAATCCTTCAATGATCACTGACAATAGAAGGAACGTCTTTGTCAAGTAGTCACTTTGGAGATGTTGCCCCATTCATGGTACAATTTAATTCTGATATTCCAGTATTTGAAGGTCAAATCAATGAGGATGCTTTGGAAAAGTGGTCAAATTTTCTATAAGGTTATTTCTCTAATCACAATTTTTTCGATAGAGAAACGATCACCTTTACACTCCTTAAGGCTCTCCCCCATGTCAAACATTGGTGGGAAACTCATTGGAATATTTGGGGTCGAGCCCACTTGGGATTTTTTTATGGATGTGGTCAAGGATAAATATTACCCTGTTGGGAACTATGACGACCACTAGTACATGAGATGAACCATGTTTCATCAAGAGAGGGACCAAATAGTATTGGAGTTCACAAATACCTTCCATACTTTGCAAACTAGGATGGGTATCAAATACTTTGAGCGACATATGGTTCTAAAATACTGTAGGGCTCTACATAGGTACATCCATACCGAAATGGATTTTCTGTACATCTCATCATTGGGAGCTACTTATCAATATGATGTGAAAATTGAGAAGAAATTTAAGCAGCAAAAAAAGAGGGAGTTCGGGTCTGCAAATTCACAGCAACCAAAGTATGGTAAAGGAATCCCTAACTCACAGAAAAATAAACCTCAAGACCACCAGTCCAAGCCACGAGAAAATAAGGGTAATGGGAAGATGAAAAAGGACACTGGGAAGTGGTGTGAATTCCACAAAATCCCTTGGCACAATACTAATGAATGTCACTCAAAATAGTCATTGGTGGTCAAGATCAAAGAAACAAACACAAGCCCTGACTTGGACTCTGATTCATAAAATAATAAAAAAGAGATAGATCATTGATGCAGAACCCATTATTAATGTCGTGACCTCAACAATCCAACCAAAGGAACCAGAGGATAATGAGGAGGGGGAGTGCCTCTTCCATTCACTGATGTGGGTGAAGGGGACCCCAGTGCATTTTATTGTTGATAGTAGAAGCCAGAAGAACCTAATATTAACAAAGGTCGTCAAGCAGTTGGATTTGTAAAAAACACCACACCCACAGCCATACAAGATCAGGTGGCTTTGCTAGGGTCAAGATCTTTGTGTCAGACAACAGTGTCTCATGTACTACGACATCAAGCCCTTCAAGGATGAGGTATTGTGTGATGTTTCCCCACTAAAAGACTGTGATGTTCTATTAGACCAGCAATATATGTGTAAGCATCATGTTTTTTATGAGTCTCGACCCCATAACACCATTTTTACTCAGGGGGTCAGCTCTACAGGATACCAAAGGTAGTCCCAACTATTGTCCTGAAAAAAAAAGTATTGCAAAGTAATATATCATACCGCAAATTTTATCCTCTTCACGATCTAGTCAGAAGGTGAACATAATGACACTACAGCCTCGGACCAAGACCTTTTTATCCAGCAGAAGCATATTGTAGAAGAGCGCAAAAATATTGTTGTGTCACCTACGGAGGTGCATCCACACTACCCAATCCAACAAAGTTACAACAAATCCCTTCATACTCCTCATGTTGCATACTCACTGACAGAGTCCTCCCACACTCAAGTTGATCATGCAGCTAGATTGGCTAAATGGATCCAAGCCCTCCAACACCAGGTCCATAATAGCCTTCAATAAGATAAGCAAGACAAACCTCTTCAGCAAGGAAAACACTTCACCAAGGTTTAGATTCAACAAAAGATTCCCCATCTTCCATGGGAATTTGACGCAATGGGGAACATTTATTCCTATGGGGGTAAGAATGATCCAGGCAGAAGTCGATGGCACCCACCTATTCCACTGGCTCAAAATAGGGGTTTCCACCTTGGCATTTTTTCTACGTTTTTCAAGGCCTGAACTTCCAGGGCCATTTTTAGGCCCTAAACGACATTTTTTGAGCTCGACAATGCCTAATATATGACCATAGGAAGATGCTAGGCATAATGTTTTGCTTCACTAGAGATTTCTAATAAGATATCATGCACGCCAAACAGAGATCGTATGCAAAAGTTATACCCTTGGGAAGTTGACGTATCAACTACCCCCATCGGGGCCCGCAAACCTTTTGGTGTTCTATCTTCCGAGGTTAGGGTTTTAGATTTTCTTTATGTTAAAAAAGACTTTGGATCATCATTGTAAGCATCATATTCTTTCAAATGAGAATAGCCATCACATCTCTTCTCATAGATAAGTTTCCACCATTCTTGTGAGTTCATTCACTTTGAATTTTACAATTTCTGTACATTTCTCTCATTAATAAAAATTGTGCATTATTTTATCTCTGTGTTTCTGGAAATATATTTGTGTATTTACTTATTATATTTTCACCTTCATTTCGTTCTCAAAATAATATGTATCATCAACGCGTGTTATCAGGGTGTACAACCATATACCATGGTCCCATGGATAAGTGGGGACCATAATGCTAAAGTAGGCTGGAGAACCATGGTCCCATGTAGGAATGTGAGCCACCATGTTGAAGTAGTCCAACCGCCACTATAAACCTGATTTGTAAATATTTAATGACAAAAATCAGCAAGTTAATATTCTTTCATACACTTAGCAATCCAGAGATAATTGTCTTGCATGAACTCTAAAATGTCTAAAACCCACATTCAGAAATTTCCATAAGCAGAAATACACATTGTTAAGTAATTATGCAGCGAAAATAAGCACAATGAACATCATTCATCCAACCATGAATAACTCAGAAATTTAGGCAAATGCCAGGGAAAACCCCAATGTGGGGAAACCCAAAGAGAGAGAGAGAGAGAGAGAGAGAGAGAGAGAGAGAGAGAAAGAGAGAGAGAGATTCTATTATTTTAAGGAAAGATTTATCAACAACCACACTACGTTTCCAGCCAAGAGAAAAACCACTTACAACACAAAATTTGTCCCACCAAAATCTGCCTCGATTTTCATGCCATAGTCCGTACATGTAACACCCTGTTTCCCCAAGTTTGGAAATATAACTATATTGGCCAAGAAACTATGGAAAACTCAAAAGTGTGAATGTTTGATTTTCTATTAAAATAACATGATTTTCATGCCATAGTCCGTACATGTAACACCCTGTTTCCCCAAGTTTGGAAATATAACTATATTGGCCAAGAAACTATGGAAAACTCAAAAGTGTGAATGTTTGATTTGATGGACCTTTGTATAAAAGGTCGATGAATGTAAATTATGTTATTTTAATAGAAAATGGATACATGTTGCATGACTGTTGGAAAGGGGATGTGCTAAGAGAAACCGTGAATGTTATGAAAGAGATGGTTGAGGGGACCAGGAATGGTTGCATTAACTTCCACCGAACCAATACTTTGTTGGATTTAAATTATTTAGGATCAGAAAAACCCTCTAACCTAGGAATGAATTACAGTCAGATTGGTAGGTAGGAAGACATCCTCAAGAGTTAATGAGGGGATGGGGAAAATCGCCCATCGGTAAGGCTTCCAGACCTGACCAAGGACTAGGAATTCAGGCCACATGAAATCTTGTTGAGAAAAGTAAGAAAGGAAAGTGTGGGGTCATGGAATGGGGGGACCTGCAAAGAGTGTAGAGAGGAGAGACTGAGCTCTTGAGTTCAAGGAAGAATTGTGAAAAGAGTGTGTTCTGATAGCAGGAAATAGAGAATGAGTCGGGAGAAGGAGAGTAACCTTTGTCCCTATCTATTCATGCACCGAGAAGAAGAGATTGAATCTAAAATCATCATGGTCTAGCTCGGGGGTGGCTAGTGGTAAATCCATTAGGAGTGACAGAGCCTATGGTTGGGTGGAAATGGGAACCCCTTCCAGCAATCACTTCACGTTATCTGGTTCTGATAAGTGTTTCCATACTTTATATGTTGAATTGAGAATTAATGGTTGCATGCATGTATTTACATATCTATAAATGGTTTCTTCATTGAAAAGGTTAAATTATGTATATACGTTGGCTTCTTTGAGAACGTATTCTTCTGCTCTTCCCATATGCTCTAGTTTAAATCTCGAAGGTGTTTTCCCCAGAGAGCTACCTCACCTCTCCAAAATCAGAGCAAGCCTCTTGGCACTACTACCGTCCCGCTATCCTCAGGAGTTTACACCACCCTGTTTCAGAATTTAAGGTTCTGCGAATTAGGAAGGAATTTCCTTCAAACTAGTACCATGAGAGACCTTGAACTCGCACCCATAGCCTTAGATAAAACCCAACTAAGAGTAGATCTCATAGCTCAAGATTCATTTGAAGGTCCATGTGACTTGAATCTAAGAACCTGACGCTAAGCCCGAAAGAAGCTAGTTCATAATGGTTTCGAAGTTTCAGAATTTCAATGCCTGGAATGTCAAACTTCATGATAGTCAAAAATTTCTGAACTCCCTGAATAACAAGAGCCATAGATGAATCAAGAATATGACAAGAGGATATGAATGTAAACCATTCATCGGGAGGAAAACCTATCTCATTCATCAGATCGACTCAAAGAACCACTGGAGTTAACGAATCAAACACCAACCACTCGATTAGATCCATGGTCAGGAATCATTGTGGAGCGCAAAGGTGAAATTAGTGGACATGCTAGTTCATGGCCCGCAATCAACCAATGTCATTGATATCATTGGGGTGGAAGATCAATGACCGTGATTAGACAAAGTCGAATGATCACTTCCCAGATTTCGTAGATTGGGCCCTGCAATCATTGTGAACCATCGATCTGTGAATGAAGATCGATGGTGGGGAATCATTGCGAAGCGCGAAGGTGAAATTAGTGAACATGCTAGTTCACAATCCGCAATCAACCAACATTGTTGATATCATTGGGGATGGAATATCAATGACCAAGATTAGATAGAGTCGGATGAGCACTTCCCAGATTTCGGAGATTGGGCCCCACAATCGTCGTGAACCATCGATCTATGAACGGAGATCAATGGTGGGGAATCATTGCGGAGTGTGAAGGTGAAATTAGCGGACGTACTAGTTCATGGCTCGCAAACCACTAACGTCATTGATATCATTGGGATGGAGGATCAATGACCATGGAAAGATCGATTTGGGCGAGTACCTTTCACATTGCGAAGGTTGAGCTCTTCGATAAAGAGTGAGCACGTTGGGGCCCCGCAATCACTGTGAACCGTCGCTTAGGAAGGGACATGTGGCGCTCCATCTGTAACTCTGGGTATAGAGTAATTCAGAGGGAAAAGGGCATTATAATATTGAAACTCCCGAAGCCCTAAGAGCTGATGTGATTTGTAGTCGTCGATCTGTGGGAGACACATGTTGACATATCGTTAAATTCGGGTGAAATCACTCCAGGAGAAAGAGAGTGTGGAGAGGTTGAAACTTTCGAAGCCCGAATAGATGAAGTGATTAATATTCATCGATCTGTGAGAGACACGTGTTAACATATCGCGTACTTTGGAAGTGAGGAGAAAGCAACGCAGAGTAGAGGGTCACCCGATGTGGATCCCCACCATCAAATAAGAAGGATGCATAGTGCATGATCCTTGACTCTGGAAGAAAGTACTTCGGGAGAACAGATTGTTGGAACGTTCGGAACTCTTGAACGTCGAAATCCTGAAGTAAACCAAGACCGTTGATCGGGAAAGATGCGTGGTGTACGATCCTTAAATCTAGAATAAAATGCTCTGAGAGAAAGGGCTACAGAAATGTCTAAAGCACCTGAATGTCGAAGTCTCGAAATGAACTTGAGTCGTTGATTTAAAACAGATGTGTGGTGCTTGATCTATAACTCTGGGTACGAAGTACTTCAGGAGAAAAGGTTTTGTGATCATTCGAGACTCCCGAACATCAAAGTCCCGAAGTGAATCAGGGTCGTCGAAATCCCTGAGGACATGCGGTGTCGTATTGTCAACTTCAAAGATTTTCCATTCCGGAGGATTCGAGTGGTGGTTATCTTGGCACTTGTTTTTTCGGCATCTGGTCATAGCCCACGGTCATGTGCAAGTATAGAGGGATGGAATAACCTGAAGAACTTGGGAGAGGATATCTACCAGCTCTGAGCTTGGTTCGGAGCATGGAGACCATGGCTAGAAATATCTGGAAGAGAAGAATGGAATAGAGACCCCGAATGAGGGTAATTTTTTTCTTAGGAAGAACAAAATTTGTATGCCCCACCATGGGTGTGTGACAAATTGGTATTAGAGCATGGTTACAACACTTGACCTGCTTGGGCACATGGATGAGTCACTTAAAAATCATGGTTGAAGAAAATCTCAAGGCACTCCAGCAGTTAGTGAATTGTGGGAAATCAAAAGAATAAAGTATGGCAATGCAACATGAAGTGGGGGAGGGCTACCACAATAGAGATGAGGAGTCTGATGAGAGGAGAGTAGTGGAGACCCCTCTGGATCTAGTTGAAACTGTAAGGAGCTTATGGTCAAATTACAGAGTTGCAAGGCTGACAATGAGAGATTGATAAAGGAGCAAGAGAAACAAACAGAAATCAATGCAGTCTTGTTGTAGAGCTTATCCAATATACAGGGGCAGCTGCAACATGGACCTGCAAGTAGCCATGTGGACCAACGACATACACAGAGAAGTCAAAGTCCACCTGAAATATGAAAAGTGCGGTCCCATAAGTGGCCACACAGGTATAAGTACCTCGAGGAAGGCCCAACCTGGAGGAAGGGGATGCTCATCGGGAGAGTCCTATGGAAAGGGAACAGGCAACTCCGAGGGATATTCTAGTAGAAAAACTAGCTCACATTCTCAAAAGAAAGGAAAGAAGCGAAAGCATTCCAAAATTCATGACCCTAAGGAGTTCAAGAAATCCAAACCACCCTCTTTCAATGGAGATATTGAGAAAGGGAAAGAGGCAGAAGCTTGTCTACTTGGTTTAAAGAAGTACTTCAGAGTTCATGACTATTCTAAAAACTTGAAGGCTCGAATACCATATTCAACCTGAATGGAAAGGCTTCCATTTGGTGGGAAGATCTTAAGAATGTCAAAGGAATCCATGAAAAGGACTTATCATGGAAACAATTTGAGAAATACTTCAAGAAGAAGTATTTGTCAGATAAATACTTTGACGGGAAGAATAAGGAATTCTATGAACTCAAGTTGGGACAACTCAGCATAGAGGAATATATCAATAAATTCCTTAAGTTGTTGAGGTATGTAGCCTACATAAAAGATGAAAAGGAAAAATCCCAACAATTTATCAGTGGGTTACCTCAGACCTACTGGAACAGGATTGAGTTTGATGAGCCAAATACCTTAGATGACACTATTGAGAAAGAAAGGTATTGTTACGAACAATTCAGGCATCAGACAAAACCTCACGAGGACTGGAAGAAGAAGAGTAGTTCGGGGTTCAAGAAGAAGGGATTTAAATCCTCAATATTTAAGAACTATAGGAAGGATTCAAGGATGATTGACGCAACCGCCTCTTCTCTTTGTGCCGGTCGCTTCACCAGGACCTTCACTTTCCACGGCCCGAAGAGCCCAGCTCTTCCGACTCCCTCGGGAGCTCTTTACCCACAGTAATTCTCCTTCAGCGATCTCCCCTTTG
>JASDQU010372717.1:69301-81340 GCA_032191745.1 Picea mariana
CATTAGACCTCCATTCATGGCACTCACCACGGTTCTAGACTCTTGCAGCCATGATACCTTCGGATGGCCCTGACTCTATGAGAGAGATCCTAACTTCGCCACCACCTACCAAATGTTGGGAGAAAAAACAACTGTCACTAATTTCCATCTTTAGGATGGGATTTTGTGCCATATGGGCCATATTTACGTTCCATCAAGCAAGAGAGTGAAGCTGATTTGGGAACCCACTACAGTAGGGTGGCAAGACACTTCGGTGTAGAAAATACAGTGGCAATGTTACAACATCATTTCTAATGGTCGAAACTTCAATAGGATGTCAACAAGTATATCAGGTCCTACACTGCCTGTGCTATTTCCAAACTGGCCCCTAAGAATCAAGGCATGTACACCCATCTGCCTACTCCTGACAGTCCCTGGGAATCCATCTCAATAAACTACATGTCAAGCCTTCCATCCACCAAGCAGGGAAATGACTATGTTTTTGTGGTTGTTGATTGCTTTTCCAAGATGGTGATTATGTCTTATTGCAAGAAGAGCATCACAACAGAGACCACTACCAAGCTCTTCTTTGAATGACTATGGGTACATTTTGGGATACCACAAACTATTATCTCAGATCTGTTGGGTATGTGTTATATTCTTTGCATGTGTGTGTGTGTGTGGGTGCACTACAACAACTGCGTCTGGCAGTCTGTACCAACTAGGATTATTTGCTATTTTTAGTGGATTTTGCTATTTTTAGCTGATTTGTAAATTAATCCCGGATTAAGGGATTAGGGTTTTGGTATCTACAGAATACCTAAAAACATTGTATATATTGTATGATGAATGGTGAAATTCAATATAATGAAAAAGAAAGGTTTTCCCGGTTGAGGGTTTCCGGTAAAGATCTCTGTGTATTCTATGTATGAGCCATTGATTAATTTCTGTATTGCTTAAGAATATATATGCATTGCTTTACTTCGCAGGTTTGAAATACCAAATGTTGGGTTTCAAACTTACAAGATCGGGATAGTCAATTCCTCATCACTTTTTGGTCAAGCCTCTGGTTACTTTTGGACACCAAGCTCACCAAATCCACTGCCTTCCACCCCTAGATGGATGGCCAAACTAAGTTTGTCAACCAGATGATCATGCATATCTTGTGCATGTACAATTCCAAGCACCCCCGCACATGGGATGAGAATATTCCCTATGTTCATCACAGCTACAACAGAGCCATACATAGCTCAACCACCCACAACCCCTTTCAAGTGGGGTTGGGATTTCAACCATTGGGTCCCATGGATGTTGCACTACCCCTTATGGCCACCCAGGAAGACTCGTCCCATGCTCCAACTGAAGCTGACAAAGCTACCTTTTTCATTGAGAGGATATAGCACTTCTGACAATAGATTCAGGATATTTTACATAATACCAATTCCAAGTACAAGCAGCGCCATGATCAACACTAGGTGCCACACAAGTTTCAGGTGGGAGACAAAGTTTGGTTTCGCTTGCAAAAAGAACACCTTACATATCCCCACAGGAATATTCTTCCACTCCGCTATGGACCTTACAACATCACCAAGGTTGTGGGAGAAAATAATTTTGAGATCAACATTCCCCCTTTCCTTGTCTTGCACCCAGTGTTCAATGTGGATCTCCTTCGGCCATATTTTCCACCATTATTAGACACCTCGAAGATAGAAGAACAATTGACACCAATAGAGCTCAACCCTGAATAAATGGAACATGAATCCAATAATCAGATCATGGACACATAGGTCAAGGGCACTCGCTAGTAGAGGATCCAACTTTATCGGGTTGTCAAAGCAAGCCAACTCCTGCACCAAGGCAAGTGGCTCACCCGGGTCCAAATTTAGCTGAAATTTCCTCATCTGATGGGGGAAATCAACACAATGGGTACCATTGATTCTTAAGGGGGTAGTATTGATACAGGTAGATATCGGTGGCCACCCACCTATTCCAAGTGGCTCATCTTGGTTGTTTTTCAGTTTGGTTGTTTTTTCCTATTTTTTGGGTCCTGAACTTCAGGGGTCGTTTTGAGGCCCTAAAAAAGGTTTTTAGGGATCTCCATATTCAAATTGTAAAAAACTCAAAGTTTTATATTATAATTTATAGTCCTCGGATATAACTTTCCAATGGGCTATCGTGCGCCTAAAATGAAGATCGTATGAAAAAGTTACAACCCCGAGAAGTTGATGTACCAACTTACCCCAATGGGGCTCACATGACTTTTGGCACTTCATATCCTAGGGTTAGGTTTATAGATGTCTAGGGTTTTGGTATTCATGTTTATTGTAAAAAGTCTTTCAGAGCCTCATTGTACTCATCTTCTTATGAATGAGCGCAACCATCACATCTCTTCTTAGAGATAAGCTGCCACCATTCTAGCAAGCTTGTTTTTAGTCTGCATTTTATAGTGTCATCATATTTCATTATTGAATAGAAGCTAGTTTTATTGTATCTCTGTTCTTTTTCAATGTGTCTATGTGTTAATAATAATAAAAATTTGTGTTCATTTCGGTCGAGTTAGCGATGTATTTCAAATCACCAATGGTCGATGGTTAGGATATTGATCTAACCATCGACCATTGGTGATTTGCAATACATCGCTAACTCAACCGAAATGAACACAAATTGTTATTATATGGGAAATGTTGAGAGAGATTTTAATGGAAGAAGAGGAAGGCAAGATCCTATAACTATGAGAAGCCTGCATAGAGAAGTGCATAGCTATATGGTCGATAATGAAAATATTAATAATGCTCAGGAAGAGATACTTCAAAGCCTGAATATGTTTCATAAGCAAGTTAAGAAAGACTTTAGAACCAAGAAAGAATCTAGTGCTAGAAAAGTGACAGCATCCAAATCCCATAGTAGAAGGGATGATCATGAGAATGATAGGAAGTAAAAAAGAATGATAAGGAAACATCATTCTCTAAGGAAATCCACCATAAGGACTCATGCAAGTTCAGGGCTAGGGAGAAACCCAAGTGTTTCTCCTTTCCAGTGGTATAGAAGAAGGCATGAGGTAGACATCTTGCAAGGTGAACTTAGGAAAAATAAGCCACGAACTTTCAATGGTGAGCACAAGAAAGGAGAAGAGGTTGAGGCCTAGCTATTCGAAATGAAGAAATATTTCTAGTTGCATGATTACCCCTCAAGGGTAGAAGCTAGAATTGCAACCAACCACTTGCAAGGAAACACGACCATGTAGTGGGATCCACTTAAGCAAGCCAAGCACCTTGATGAGAAGAGGATCTCATGGAGGTAGTTCAAAATATATTTCCAAGAGAAATAGTTGTCCAAGCATTATTACGCAAGGAAGGTGTAAGATTTCTTTGAACTCGAGTTGGGAATCATGACAATGGATGAATATGAGAATAGGTTCTTTGAATTACTGAAGTATATTGACTTCATAAAGGATGAAAAGGTGAAAATCCAAAGGTTTCTAAGTGGGTTACCCTCCTACCATGACAAGATACAATATGATAACCCTAGGACTTTGAAGGAAGCCACAAGGAGAGCAAAGCATATTTATGAGCAAAGTGGAGGAAGGGCAATTTTCCAAAAATATTGGAATGACAAGATGAATGGTAAAAAGGATCAAAGGAAGAAAGATTTTAAGCCACCCTTTTTCAAGAAAAACTCCTAAGCAAATTAGTAAGGTCAGTCAACCCAACATGAGCAAAAGACTGTAGATTCATTTGAGAAAATTCCAAGGTAGCAATTTGTACAATGTTGGGGATGTGAGGGAAATAACTTATATAAGGAATTCCCTCACAAAGGAGAAAGAATGAGGATTTTCCACAACATTTAGGAGGATGAAATAGTGGAATACATGGGAGGAAACATTMCAAGGATTTATGAAGCCTTGGACAACAAGCAAGCATAATATCAATCCCTCATGATTGAAGTGGAAGGGAAGGTTGATAACCATCCCATAGCAATTTTAATTGATTTTAGAGCTATCCATAATTACATAAACTCTAACATTGTTGAATGATTTCACTTTCAAAGTAATAAGCATAAGAAATATTGGTTAGTTCAATTAGCTACATGGGCTAAGAGGAAAATCAATGCATTGGTTAAAGATTTTACAATAGACATGAATGGAATCAACACAAAGATAGATGTGAACACCATACCATTGGGTTCATATGATTTCCTAATTGACATGGATTGCTTGGAAAAGCATCGAGTTGTCCTAGACTATTACAACAAGACAATCGCATGCATTGATGAACAGAGGAAGCAAGTAAAGCTTCAAGGAAATCCAAGAGTTGTAGTTGTTAGAGAAATTTTAGCTACGCAATTGAAAAAGAGGTTTAGGAAGGGATGTCAGATTTTTGCAGTCCATATGGAAGAGGAAACGAAATATAAAGTGGCAAGCACTGAAGACCATCTAATCTTGAGGAATTTTGAAGATGTTTTTGGAGAAATCACGAGACTACCACCAAAGCGAGACATTGATTTCTGTATTGATTTGGTTCCAAGAGTTTCCCCAATGTCTAAGACACCATAAAAAAAATGAGCACACCAGAGTTGAAGGAGTTGCAGATGCAGCTTGAAGAATTGTTAAGGAAGGGGTATATATGTCCTAGTGTGTTTCCTTAGGGAGCCCCAGTGATTTTTGTGAAGAACAAAAATGGAACCTTAAGGTTGTGTATTGATTTCAAATAGTTGAATAAGGTCACCATAAATAACAAATACCCTTTACCAAGGATTGATGACTTATTTGATCAGCTGAAAGGTGCAAGAATATTTTCCAAGATTGAATTGAGATCATATTATCATCAAGTGAGGATAAAGGAAGAAGACATCAGCAAGACAACATTCAAGACAAGATATGGGAATTATGAATTCATAGTAGTGTCATTTGGGATATCAAATGCACCGACATTTTTCATGTTCCTGATGAAATGAGTGTTCAAGGAGTGCCTAGACAAGTTTGTAATTGTGTTCTTGGATGATATACTCATTTACTAAAAGATAGAATAAGAGCATGAACAACATTTAATAATGGTGTTGCAAGTTTTAAGAGAGCACAAGTTGTATGCCAAGCTAAGTAAGTGCATATTTTATCAAAAGAAGATTCACTACTTGGGGCATATTATTTCAATAAATGGTATAACAGTTGATTCCAAGAAGATAGAGGCCATTACAGGATGCAAAATGCCAAGAAATGTTACAGAGGTCATATCATTCATGATTTTTGACGATTATTACCAAATATTCATAAAAGGATTCTTAAAGATTGCAAGCCCAATCACTTCTTTACAAAAGAAGGGAGTGAAATTTGAATGGACTTCCAAGTGTGAATAGAGCTTTTAGACGTTGAAAGACATCTTGAAAAGTGTGACAGTATTGAAGATTACAGATCCGACTGAATATTTTGTGGTTTTCACTGATGCGTGCAAGAAAGGGCTCGGTGTATTCTTCACACAAAAAGATCATTTGGTATGCTATGAGTCCAAAAAATTAAAAGAGCATGAGAGGAATTATGCTACACATGACTTGGAATTGGAAACAATTGTACATGCATTAAAAATGTGATGAAATTACCTCATGGGGAGGAAATTTGAGCTAAGGACAGACAATTGTGGTCTAAAACATTTTTTGGACAGCCCACATTAAATTCCAGGAAAACTAGATGACTTGAATTTCTGAGTGAATATGACCTTGATATTAAACACATCAAAGGCAAGGAAAATCAGGTGGTTGATGCACTCAATAGGAGAGAACATGATATGTGTATTGCATCCATAAACATGTATAGGACTGATCTGAAAGATAAAAATTTTGAAGCAACAAACTCATATCAACAATATCTAAAAATAAAAGAAACATTACGACAAGGTAATTTTCAGCAAAAATCTAAAAACTTTGAGCTAAAAGAAGATGGAATTATCATGTACAAAGGCAAAGTATATGTGTCAAATTACAATGAGCTAAAAAATATAATGATGAAGGAAATGCACAATATGTCATATGTTTGGCACCTAGGATATTAGAAAACAATTAGAGTTGTGAAAAGCCAATATTTTTGGCTTGGAATGAAGAAAGAAGTGGCTAACTATATAGCCAGATGTCTAGAATGCCAAAAGGTGAATACTGAACATAGGCATCTAGCAAGGATGTTATATCCATTGCTAATTCCATAATAGAAGTGGGAAGTAGTCATAGTGGATTTTATTACTAAGCTGCCTAGAATAGTGGAACAACATGATTCCATCATGGTGGTGGTGGATAAATTAACTAAGGCGACACATTTTATTCCCATGAAGACAACACACAAGGAAACAAATATTGCATACATCTACATGAAGGAAGTTGTCAAACTACATGGAGTGCCTAAGGAAATAGTTTCAGATAGAGACCCAAAGTTTACATTCAATTTTTGGAAAGGGTTGTTCAAAGGCTTTCGAACAAATCTAAATCTTAGTACAACGTATCACCCAGAGTCGGATGGGAAAATAGAGAGGACTAACTGAATAATTGAGAACATTCTTAGAATGTATGTGATGGGACAACCATCAAAGTGGGAGGATTATATTCACTAAGTTGAATTTTCTTACAATAATGGGTATCAAGCCTCATTAAAAATGAGTCCATTTGAAGCATTGTATGGCACCAAGTGTAACACACTAGTGACTTGGGGTAATCCAAAAGACAGAGCATTTATTGGGATAGATTTGTTAAAGGAAATGGAAGAGAAGATGACAAAGATCAAGTAGAATTTAAAGGCTACCTAGGACAGGAAGAAAATTTATGCAGACAAGAATAGAGTTTTCAGATATTGTAAAGTGGGTGAACATGTGTTTTTAAAAGTGAAGGAGAAAAACAAGTTTGCTATAAGATTAGGAATTTTCCCAAATTTGGAAACAAGATATTGTGGACCTTTTGAAATATCAGAAAAGAGAGAGCCAGTTGCATACATGCTAACATTTCCTCCATCCATGAGAGTGCATAATGTATTTCATGTGTCATTATTAAATAAATATGTGGTTGTCCCTAACGACATAATTTATTGGACTGTGATCCAGGTGGAACACGAAGGGGATTTCTGAGTGATACTAGTACCCATCATGGACCAGAAAGTCAAAGTGCTCAAGAAAAAATCCATAAGAATGGTAAAGGTTTAATGGACCTGCTACGGTCCTAAAGATGCTATAAGGAAGCACAAAGAAAACATGTGGGAAGAATACAAAATAGAATGAAAGACTCCATTTGGAGCTACTAGAGTTCTAGAACCACATCTCAAATTCCTATTCAACCTATGTTGGGGCCCTAAAAAAAGACGATTACAACCCGATGGACTGGGAGAAGTGAAGGGGGTACATTCCTTGGGTCAATGGGTTGTGAGGAACATGAGATTTTGGTTGGAACTACTATTTAAGTTGTAAAACTATATAGTTTTATTTATTAGTATTGTGATGTAAATTTGTATATATGTGTATATCGGTACATTTTTCACCGAGGATGGCGCACAATTGTAGGGGAGGGGGAATATAACATCCTCTCTATAATCCCCATTTTAATTAATGTTTATGTCGATATAATGTGTGGCAATGGCCAAGCGATGTATATGCAAATTGTATTTCTAAATTTTAATAATAATATGTGATGCCAATTGTTGGGGGATATGGAAAGAGATGGGTGTTGAATTAATCCACAAGAGAGGAGAGGGTCTAAGATAATTCCTTAGAGGTATCTAAGGGGGAATTACCCATGTCTATTAATTCAACCCACTTCATAAATTTTATATGGCTACATGAACCTTCATTTTTGTTGTTGAATGTTCCCAAACCCAACCATTGAATGCATGTAAGAGGGTGGGTGTGATAAGTCACATCCCATAGTTATTAGGAGCATGGGGGATGAGTACAATCATCTTTGGAAAGTGTGTAAATAAAGAAGGAAAAGAAAGAGATGAAATTTGTTTGGGTAGATACAACAATTTTAGACAATTAATGTTTGGGCACAAATAGAAAGCAGAGAGAAGAAAAGAAGAGTTGGGAGCTAGAGAAACCATGTAGAGCACATTATGGATCATACTGGAGCATTTTTGGAGCATTTTGGAGTTGAAGAATAAAGAGCTAGGTTGTTAGGCATGAAGAGTGAACTCATATGTTATTTTCACTATAACAACATGTGTTTGTTGTTAATTGCAGGTAGTTTGCTTGGTAGTGAGTTCCATTGAGTTTCTCAGTAGAGATATTCCTAGTTACCCATGCCAAAGATATCCTGATAAATGAATGGGATGCTCAAGGGAATGAGATCAGTGAAGGAGTGCATTCCTTGGGTTGGACAAGTCGAGAGGAAGAGAGTGGGTGGAAAATTGGGATAGTTGTAGGAGAATACAAGTGGGTTGTGGAATTTTTGAGATGTGGGTGGATAGTGAGAGACCACCCTCTTTTGTGGATTTCTAGCCCCGTATTGGGGGTGAATTTCTATTGATATTTGGCATAACAATTCTATGGTTGGGTGGAACTTCCTTCCCAAGTATTTGGTTGCACAACTGAATTAAAAGATGAGTGTTTTTATCTATTTATTTGTTGCATTATGAGTTTTAAATTGTTGTGCATGAACTCTATATATGAGATTGATTTATATGATGATTTAATAAGTGATCAGTTACATTCATGTGTGATTTTAGCATGTTGGGGATGCATCTAATTAATGGTATCAAGTAGTAGTTAAATTTGTGTAATTCGTAGCTGGTAAGCTATAGGAAAATTAGTTAGTTTTAACATTTTTAATTTATGAGTATTTCCACACATAATGGACCTCAATTGAGATGGGGAATGTTACAAGATTGTTGTAGGAGAATACTAGGGGGTTGTGGTATTTTTTGAGATGTGTGTGGATAGTGAGAGACCACCCTTTTGTGTATTGCTAGCCCCATCTTGGGGGTGACTTTTTGTTGAGATCTGGAACAACAAGTCTATGGTTACATGGAACATCCATCCCAAGAAACTGGTTGTACAACTGATTTAAAATATAAGTGTTTTATCTATCTTATGTGATATATTTATGATCTTAATGGTTGTGCATTCACTCTGTGTTTAATAAGGATTTATATGTTGTTGTGTTGAGTTATTTAAATTGCATTCATGTCAATTTTAACATGGTGTAAATGCATTTAATTAATTGTATCATACTATTAAGTACCAAATAATTGAATACAAAAAACACCACAAATATTCAGAGACAATATAGAAAAACTCTCATTTTATTATTATGAAAGCCCTTGTGGTAGGGAAACACCATACAATGGATCCTATGATGGAATGGATCCTCTCATGTTCACTTGTCTCTTGGAAGGGACAACCTCCTAATGAGATACATGCTCCAAATACAATACTTCTTCTTAATTTTCATTACATTGCTTGAACCCCTTTATATATTACTGCCAACCATCTAAGAACATTCTAGAGGAGGAAACTTCTAGAAGTGACACTGAAACCTTATAATAAGTCCTCTTACATTTATTATGTTCAAACTAATATTTCTAACTACCATAGTGGGTCTTATTTAATAATAGAGTGGACCTAGTCCACCTTACATTGAATGACCTCCATTATTATCATTATGGGCCCTTCGACCCCCCCATTACCTCTCTAGCTACACTACATTCCATCCCCCTTATGAAATTGTTGCCCTCAACTGATCCAGGCAGAAATCGGTGGCCACCTATCTATTCCACTGGCTTAAAAAAAGGGTTTCCACCTTGTCAGTTTTTCTACGTTTTTTCGGGTCCTGAACTTGCAGGGTCGTTTTGAGGCCCTAAACGACATTTTTTGGGCTCAACAACATCTACCATGTAGACGAAGGCATATGATAGGCCAAATGGAATGTGTTTTCCTCGACTAGACCTTTCCAACAATCTATCGTGCACCCCAAACAAAGATCATATGCAAAAGTTATGCCCTTGGGAAGTTGACGTATCAACTACCCCCATCGGGGCCCACAACCCTTTTGGCATTTCAACTTCCCAGGTTAGGGTTTTGGATTTTCTTTATATTAAAAAGGCATTTGGAGCCTCATTACAAACATCAAATTATTTCAAATGAGCGTAGCCATCACATCTCTTATCAAAGATAAGTTTTCACCATTCTAACGAGTTCATTCACTCTGTATTTTTACAGTTTCTATACATTTTTGCCATTAATAAAAATTGTGCATTATTGTATATCTGTGTTTATGTCTTGATATGTATGTGTATTTACTTATTATATTTCTTCCTTCAATTTGTTCTCAAAATAATATGGATCAGTGGTATCAGAGAAGGATACTCCTTTTTGTTTCTTAGTGCATGTCCCCGGCGAGATCAGGGTATAGAGAGTTGGGTCTCGAGCTATTTTCTCTTGAGGAAAACCGCTCTCACTAGCCCAAGAAACCTCCCATGGTGGAAGAAAAGAGAGACAAGGGAACATGACATCCTATCAAGTTGTTGCTTGTGCAACAGAGAAACAGGATGTTGGAGAATTTTTCTCAAATCCTTCAATGATTACCGATAATAGAAGGCACGTCTTTGTCAAGTAGTCTCTTTGGAGACGTTGCCCCATTCATGGTACAAGTTAATTCTGATATTCCCGTATTTGAAGGTCAAAACGATGAGGATGCTTTGGAAAAGTGGTTAAATTTTCTATAAGGTTATTTCTCTGATCACAATTTTTTCGATAGAGAAACGATCACCTTTACACTCCTTAAGGCTCTCCCCCATGTCAAACATTGGTGGGAAACTCACTGGGAGAAAAATTCCACAGAGGATTATGGAATATTTGGGGTCAAGCCCACTTGGGATTTTTTTATGGATGTGGTCAAGGAGCAATATTACCCTGTTGGAAACTATGACGACCACTAGTACATGAGATGAACCACGCTGCATCAAGAGAGGGGCCAAACAGTGTTGGAGTTCACAAATACCTTCCATAATTTGCAAACCAGGATGGGTATCAAATACTCTGAGCGACATATGGTTCTAAAATATTGTAGGGCTCTACATAGGTACATACATACCGAAATGGATTTTCTGTACATCTCATCACTGGGAGCCACTTATCAATATGATGTGAAAATTGAGAAGAAATTTAAGAAGCAAAAAAAGAGGGAGTTTCGGTCTGCAAATTCAAAGCAACCAAAGTATGGTAAAGGAATACCTAACTCACAGAAAAACAAACCTCAAGACCACTAGTCCAAGCCACGGGAAAATAAGGGTAACAGGAAGATGAAAAAGGACACTGGGAAGTGGTGCGAATTCCACAAAATCCCTTGGCACAATACTAATGAATGTCACTCAAAACAATCATTGGTGGCCAAGCTCAAAGAAACAAATCCAAGCCCCGACTTGGACTTTGATTCATAAAATAATAAAAAGGAGATAGATCATTGATGCAAAACCCATTATTAATGTCGTGACCTCAACAATCTAACCAAAGAAACCAGAGGATCATGAGGAGGGGGAGCACCTCTTCCATTCACTGATGTGGGTGAAGGGGACCCCAGTGCATTTTATTATTGATAGCAGAAGCCAGAAGAACCTAATATTAATAGAGGTCATCAAGCAGTTGGATTTGTAAAAAACACCACACCCACAGCCATACAGGATCATGTGCCTTTGCTAGGGTCAAGATCTTTGTGTCAGACAACAGTGTCTCATGTACTATGCCATCAAGCCCTTCAAGGATGAGGTATTGTGTGATGTTTCCCCACTAAAAGACTGTGATGTTCTATTAGGCCAGCAATATATGTGGAAGCATCATGTTTTTTATGAGTCTCAACCCCATAACACCATTTTTACTCTGGGGGTCAACTCTACAGGATACCAAAGGTAGTCCCAACTATTGTCCCAAAAAAAAAGTATTGCAAAGTAATATATCATACCGCAAATTTTATCCTCTTCACGATCTAGTCAAAAGGTGAACAGAATGACACTATAACCTCGGACAAAGACCTTTCTATCTAGTAGAAGCATATTGTAGAAGAGTGCAAAAATATTGTTGCATCACCTATGGAGGTGTATCCACA